>JASSUY010042600.1:0-37998 GCA_032466535.1 Forpus xanthops
AAAAATTTTTATAAAATAACAAAAAAAAAAAAAAAAAAAAAAAACCACACCAAAAAAAACCAAACAAACAAAAAAAACCCCTCATTTGTTAGTGTAGTGATTTTTCTGATTTCAGGAGAGTCTCATGTCTTATGCCATCACCTTCCAAGTGTGCCTGGGCCTCTGTCCTGGCCTGTACTTCATGCATGCAAGCACATCAGTTCTCAGGTGCACATGCAGGCACTTGTGGTGACACAGGGGAAGCACATTTCCAGCTCCTGCCTCTCTAAGCACAGCATAACTTGGTGGGTGCAAGGGCATCAGGCTGCCATTCAGATGCCCAAGTCACAGGCACGTGTGCTAGACCCCACAGCAAAGCAACCAAGTTGTAGACAAAACTGGCAGGCAGCACTGAACAGTTCAGTCTGGAGGAAATGATTTATTGTATCAGTTATGTGGTATTTATTTTCTTTCTTCCTTTTAAACACAGGAGGAATGAAAGAAGTATCAAAACCCCAAGTTTTCTGCCAAAGTCTTGAAGCTACATCGTAACTTTCCTCAAAATTCAGGCCTTGGTACTTACTGCTGCCAACTGGCAGCCTTGATTAGCTCTTCATGCAGAATTAGACACACACAGATGGAAAACATTTCCAAAGATCATCTGTCAAAATAACCACAGCCCAGGAAACACTAATACAATGCAAAGCATGCCCCAAGACTTCACTCAGAATGCAGCAGCCTCTGCAGGGGTTGAAGAGTTTCCAAGAATCCTGGCAAATAAATTGACAAATATGTTACTCTGCCTAGGAACTGGGTATTGCACAGGGAAATCTTGTGTACTCATTATTTACTTGCCTTAAGATGAAATGTTAACCACTCCTGTGCATGAGACCTGGTTTTACACCCCAAGAGTGTGGTTCCTCAGAAACAATGTTCTTTTAAAAACTTCAGGAACAACTCTTCAACTTACCCTTTCCATCTCTGTTTCTCTTTTTCACACATATGTTTGGAGTTGTAGTAGGGGACTCAGGACGAGGTGGTCTAGACTTCTTCCCTGAAATAAACCACCAATAAGTCAACTGCAGCATAAAATCAAAAAAGAGAAATAAAAAAGAGCAAGGACCTAAAAAGGAAAGAGATCTGTTTCCCCAGTTCAGAAAGGATTCTATTTCTAGTAAGCTAAGAGCTCATTTATATGCTGAACTTCTTCAGTTTCTACAGCAGGATCGGGCCCTGTATGTTCAGTGTACTTCTGGTAAAGATTATGCTCACTTCTCCGAAGTCCATGTCCCTTGGAAATTTCTGTGGCTTTTTAAGTACTCTTAAGAGCACTTAAAAATGATGAGTTAAGAAGAATAAGCTATTAACTGTGAGCAAGAGTTTAAACAGGAAAAATTAGATAAATTACAGAGTACACTCCTGTTCACTCATTAACAAAATGGAATCTCGGGATAAAACAAGATTGTTTGTTTCATAGTTTGCAGGTGTCCACTTATAGGAACAACCTACACTGTCACGTAAAGAAAATATTTTTCACCTCTTCTGAGAAATGTGTAGAAGGCACCTTTCTCAATAGTGGCTACGGGTAAAGACACTTGCTTGTTAAGACCAGCAGAACGAGTATCGGGCTCCAAAGATAATGACAGTTTTTAAAGTCATAGGCATGGTGCCTGTCCCCGGTGAGGAAGACTGAAAGGAAGAAGTTAGTTACAACTAATGACAAAAATTAAGAGTATGCATTTAAAAACGTTGAGGAATCAACTACCTAAAACATAACTGGGGAAAAAATGTAAGTCATGCCAAAGCATTTCTCAATATTAAACCTTGAACCTATTCCTTCATTAGTTCTCATTCCCTGTAATGGCAGCTTTTACAGGTAATGTAATTAATCAGGAACTTTCAGAGCTTTTTTATGATATAAAAATTTATCAGGTTTTGCAGGTTTTTTTACACTGATAAAACCTAAATTAATCACATACTGCCTTTGCTCTTTTGAGAAGCAGGATAGACCAAGCAGACACAGGACTCAGAGAAGTGTATTTCTAATCTAAATAGCATATTGTCAGAATTAAAGATCAAAAGAAAACTATTTTTATTTTTCTCTATTTAATGTGTTTCCAGAGAGCTGATGTTCTAAGGAGGCAAGACCAATAGGCCTGTGCAATCCCATGCACTATGACATTTTTCTTTGGTTTTGGTTTATAGAGGCTACTTTTAGTACGGAAATGACTCTGTTGCAGAGAGGTTTTTTGACTACCTCTGAAAAAAATGCTCAGTGCCAGCCTGCACTATCTGCTAATCTGATAGGATGACTGAAGATGGGACACAAAGTCCAGTGACTGTCTTGGACAGTAATGTCTTCCTTGATTCCAATGAAGATGGGAGGGAGGCAATCCTACTACACTGTTCTTCTTTCATATGAAAGGATAAGAAACTAGCACATTTTTAGCAGCTTTGCTCCACTCAGCATTACTGATTGCAGAAATGTCTGTTTTCCCTACAATGCCTAGATTAAGTCACTCTTGTACCGATCATCTTCTACTGAACAAGTAGCCCCTCAGGGTAACGTTGGTTAAGCACTTTTCTCCCCTCAGAGAGGTGTCACTGGAAGACTCTTGGATGCTTATCTTGTTTCCCCTCTAGCATAGGTTCAAATGTATGTCATTAAGGAGTAGAGAGTGTTACTCTGATGTCATTAATTACCTTGTGTCCAAATATGACCAGGTCTTAAAAGAAAAGAAGTGAATAAGGGCTCAATTAGCTCATGACTAAGTTCTGATCACATATACTTTATGCATTTCTGATTAGGGATAACCTAGGCTACTAACACGAATACTACTCCAGCAATTCCAGGCTTTCTTATTTCAGCCTACGCTACTTCAGCACATCCTATTTGGACAATTTTCTACTAGAAACCCACAGAAAATCAGAATTCAGGAAAGAACATGAAACTTGTTTACAGAAAAGTATTGATGTTACTGCTCTGTATCTGGGCTAGAGTTACTTAGGATGATGGCTTTAAACTACACTGTAAGCTATAATCTCCAGGTACTGACATCAAAAACACAGCCAACAGAGACACACAAGATACAGTTTCCTTTGTTTAAAAGAAGATATTTTCTGATAGCATATTAAGCATTAGCACACTTCCTCCTTTGGTTCAGCAGAGCATGACTTTGTTACCTTTCAAAGCACATCACTACATTCCTTTTCAGGAGAGATTTTTACGAAGAGGAAGGATGAAGTATGTGCAGTGGCCAAGCCTTAAGGTGGGACTACTGCAATTTTCACATAGCCAAATGAATTCATAATTGGTATTGCCACTTTCTTATTTCCACGGCTGCCAAAGTTTGTCAGGTTAGAAATTCATGGTACAACTTAATGTGATATGTAGACAGTGAGATGCTCACCCTGACAAAGTATTTTATGCCATGCCAGAAAAAGTTCAGTACATTTTCTTGCACTGCTTTCAGTGGGGTTTGTTAAAAAAAAGAAAGAAAAATAAAGAATATTTAACCCCCTAATGAACAGTGTATATCTACATATAATGTCTACATAACTTTTGTGACCACCTACTGCCAGGTGCCTTCCATAGCAAAAATGAGACTAAAGGTATAGCAAATTTCCAAGATTCTTCCTCTGACACCACTCTGTTTATCCTGTCTTTCTGCCCTGTAGTTCAGCACCTCAGTGCTCAGACATTTATGAGTGCAAACATCAAGCTGAACATGGGTTTGAAGTGGCACAGATGGGTGGATACAGCTCTCCTGCTGCAGCAATATGGCCACAAGGAAAGGAAGTTAAATCACCCTGTCACTTCTAGAGAACATTTTCTTGGAGGAGCTCTACTTGGCAATGCCATTCTGGCTCACTTAGCTGGCAATACTCTGCACAGCGCAACCCTGTAAGTTTAGCTGATGGTTATATTATGCTAGAAGTCTATAAAATCATGAGTGGTATGGATAGGGCTAAATAACCATGGTCCTTTTGCTGTGTTACTAAACTGATGGAAGGAAGGGAAAAGACTGCACTTCTGAAAATAAAAAAAGAAGAAAATAACCAACCAACCAAAAGAACCTCACCCACACACTGCACATCATCCTAAACAGCACTACAAAATCAATAACATTTTGCAGCAACTGTTGTCACACCAATGTCTTACAAATCCCTGGACATTTTGAAGTAACACTTCAACATCACTCAGACAGTACCATCTATCTCATGAAGTCTCAGCTTTGCTGACTAGCTGTTACTGAAACACTAAGCTGATGCATCTCTTTAGTATATTTTCGATCTGATGTAACTATCAAAAAGAAACACACTCGTTTGCTGTGAAGCAACCGGTTTTCTAACCTACAGCTAGCGAGGAGGAAGGAGTGGGAGAAAGCAGAAGCAGAACATGAAAGAGGGTATGAAAGCATCAAGCCAAAGAGGTTAAATATGTGGCAGACAGCAGCTCCTTGTTTAGTGGTGGACTTGGCAGTCCTGGGGTAAAGGTTGAACTTTATGATCTTAAAGGCCTTTTCCAAACTAGTTGGTTCTGTGATTAAAAAGAAGAAAAGAAAAACCCAAAAGAACAGTTTAAAACCCTGTTACAGTGTCTATCTCACAGTACTGCACACAGCACAGTAGCTTCCCCAGCAGCACTCCTGCGGCAGCTGCTGGTAAAGATCTCCTCCACAGCAGTTTCAGTTCAGCTTTCTTAGGGGAATGGGAGATTTACCAACCCACATGCATCCTGCCAGACCTTGTGACACACATGAGGCTCAGGGGCTTCCCCAAGATTTCCACAGGCCAATGTGCTCACTCTCAAGGACTAGAGACTCACAATATTCAGAAGTAGCAGCAAAAGCAGCAGTAAAAATGAAGTCTCATTCAGTAGCAGTATGGCTGGGTAGCAGGAGCCTTGTTCTGAAAGGCTTTAATTTCACAGGGGAACCTGTCAAGGTCCTTGTGCTGTGATTCAGTTCCAGGATTAGCTCCAGAAACACAACTCTCTTGATTTCTTCTTTTATCAAAAATCTGTTGTAACAGCACCGCACATCTGCTGGCCCTGCATGACTTGTCTACCCACAGACATCAGCTTCAGGACCTCTGGTGGGATCCATGCTGAAGCAGGGTAGGAAAACAGGAGCGGAAGGTCTGACTAACACCAGTTCATTACCCCCTGGTGCAGTACCAACTCCAATGGAGCATCACTCAGTGGATGCTGTGTAAATGTTATCTACCATAAATGGGACTAATGCTTACTACAGCATGCAGCTACTTTAAAACCACCTAAAATTAAATCATCCATATTTAACAAAAGCTAAAAAAAAACTCTCATTCACATCCCATATTCTTACTTGAAGCTAAATAAGAGCTAATGAAAGTAGCTTTCATAGTAAAAAAAGTTCTACAGCTTGTACTGCAATTGTGCTCTGAAGAAGAAACTACAAATAGGAACAAGCAGAGATTCATGTTTCCTGTGGGATAGGCCACCTTTGCTACCTCTCCAACATCATTAGCACTAGCATCTGTGCTCACACTACCCAATAAGAAAATGTTTCCTCTGTATTTCTAGCTGGGAAATTTCTAGCTCAGTCATTTTGACACCCAGAATGGCTCCAGATACCCGCAGGGGAGGCAATCATGCCACGCACTGCTCTCCTACCCCATATCTCTATTCTCCAGTAGCATCTTACCTTTTTTCTTCTTTGGTTGTTCGAGTTCTGGAGTCTCTGGTGATTCAGCATAAGGGTCTGGGGCTTGGTGAACTGCCACCACATCAGGGATCCCATCAAACGTGACTGACACGTGTGTAATAGGAGACACAATATCATCATCTTCAGTTGCATCAAACATAGTTGCTTAAGACAAAGGAACAATAGGAATATTTTCACAGAGTCACAAGGACTTTTAAAGGCTGTTTCTGCTCGGGTTTTTAGTTTTTTTTTTTTTACCTTTCCTTACCTGTTCAACCCTGGCTAAGCAATGAAATCATTGTCTACAACACTGGATTTCTGTTAGTCAAACTATGCACACAAAGGCTACTTGGAAGCAAAATAATCTTAGCAATTCCATGTAACCATGGTGTACGGACTCCCTCTTTCTTTCACAACTAAGCAAGACAAATACAGATTAGATCTGCTTTCATAAAAAACTTACTTATTCTTTTGTCATCCAACATAGGACCAGGGGAATCCATATTGAGAAGCGCTTCAGCAGCCTCGATTGTTTCCATTGTCTCATCTCCATTATGACAAGATGCTTCAACTAAAAGCAAGAGAGAAAAATTAACTCTTAACAAGCTACAAACTGGACTTAAAGCTTAATGTGGTATTTATTCCTATTTCATTTCCAGGGAAAAATAAGTGGCAAGCATGATCTTCAATTAGCTGAGCAGTAACAGGTTAGATGGGGAGAAAATGCACACTGCAAGAATTTCATTATTTAATATACTACATTGTTTTGGTCAGGTAAATTAAAAAATAAAACCAAAACCAATACAAACCCTTTGTTCCTGCCTCATCTTTCTACCCCCTCCCCTTTCCTGATCAAACACATGTAGTAAAACACAACACACATGAACCCTAAGAAACATCACTAACACAAATAATACTCCATAGAGTATCCTTTAAGAAAAAAAACAATATTGCTGATTTCTTCTTATGATGGTCTGAAGGAAGTGAATTCCATAATTAAGAGATGCTCACCAAAAATATCCTGTCCTTTGGCCTGGAGAACAGAGCAGAAAATATTCCACTATTTTTATTAGAGAGCATATGATCTGAATGTGCAACTGAATCCTAAACCATTCAAATCCATGGGGATTACAAGTAGGGCTAACAGCACAGGGTCCAGGATCACATTAGAAAGCAGACATAAACCATGAAAAGCAATATAGAGGGGTGGCAAACTTCAAAAATTCTGACTATTGGACGATCCTTCATCAATTTTATGATGGTGTCCTTTAGACAAATCCAAAGCTCTTGAGCACCAATTTATAATTAAGGTCATCTGAAGCTACACACCAAAAACACCCAATAAAATATCATTTTGCAAAATAACAGCTGTCTAAGAAGATAACACTGGTTTGAGAGGAGGAGTACGAAACCAGAGGACTTTTTTCAATATAAATATAGCATGACAAGTAAGTTAGATATTAGTTCTGGTACCATAAACCTTTGGAAGCGTTCAACACATTCCATTAGAAGTTACCCTTTGTTGGGCAGCAATGCAGGGACCAGGCTTCCTTATCTTCTGACACCAGTTTGAAGCTACCCTGGGGAATTCATTTACATCTATCAAGTGACACAAAGGGCTGCATTGGTATTCCCCTCCCTTAGACACCAAGGCACCTCAGTTACTTTCTCAGCCTGGTCATGAGTCAGCTTTATGCCCTCTCCCTGCTTAGCTTTGAGGAATCCGGGGTGGGGCAGTCACAAAAAAAAAAGAAATAAAAAAAGAAGAAAAGAAAAAAGAGAGACAGACAGACTGACAGAGCAAGTGAAAATGCACCATAAAATAAACCACAACAACCCTGGGACATTTCTTCTTCATATAAATGCCAGAATCTCTGTACTTGAAAAAAAAAAAAAAAAAACCACAACCAAAACATCAGCACTAACCAATCAAACAAGTAAAAAAAACATCCAAGCAAAACCAACAACAAACAGTTTCACCTCAAGTGTTTATAGTTCCAGCAATCCTATCGTAGGAGAGGGCAAAGATGAATACAGACTGTCACATCAGCTCTACCTCCACCCACCTGTGAGTTACAGGCAGCACACAGAGCTCAGGAGAAGGCTCATCTTTACCTTCTGGATTTTTCCTCAACATTAGTCCTACCATGCCCCAAGACTCAGAGGCTCAGGCTAAGACAGAATAAAGTAGACAGGCACTGTGAACCCCTGACCCACACAACAACTTGCTCTGTTGTCTTTGTGACCTCCTCCACTCCACATCCTGCACAGACATTCAGTTAAGGATCTGCAACTTCTGGCTGACATCTCCAAGCAGGCTTAATAAATGAGAGACACAGAGTTGGAGAGGACAGTGTGAAGGCAAAAAGGGAGGTGGTGAGTATGTACTGGCTTGGGAAGCCATAGAGTGAGACAGGGCAGCAAACTGCTCACACTTTTGTCGTGCAGGCTCAGAGCTCCAACAAAGACACCTCAGCCCCAAGAGCCAAACAGCATCCTTAGAGAGTGCCTGGCCAGCTGAGGAGACTGAACCAAGCGCAGCCCATGCAATCTGCAGGCACACTCATGCTTGGCTTGAAAGCACTGACCTGATCTCTTCTGGTTTCGCTTTATCTGGATGAGAACCTTCCATATTATCTACCAGCATAACAAAGACCACAATAAGGATGTCACCCTAAATACAGGCACACAGCACTGCCAAAGCAGCTGTTGTTAGTTCTGGCATTCTTCAAATGGTCATGAAGGCAACCCACCACAATGCAGCTTAGCCAAAGCCATGGAGTGGGGATAGTTTATGCTGCCACGTACAACTTAAAAGCCAACAGCGGTACTCCCTGATCCTCTGTGCTGCAGGCAGGGAAGAGGCAGCAGCAACTGTTTGCTCTTTCCCCAGCAAGAGCTGTATGGCGAGCAAACCTGCCTGCTTGCTTTCAGGTGCTGAGGTGATAGAGATGTGTTAATTCTTCACTAAATATTGGCAGGAGAGGCAGAGGTCACCAGTTTTAGATCACCGTTATACCGTGTAGCTAGTTGACCATCCATTTCCAAGACTAATGAAAAGAACGTATATTAGTCAGACAAATAATGTAAGCATAGGATTAATACAATTTAATGCTCACAAAAAAACATAAGGAGCACCAACGGTCTTGTCTATCCACAGACACAGAATACCAAAAATGAGGTTTGTAACCACATGAATGCTCTTACTAACATCCTCCAAGCCTCTTCTTAGCAGATGACTTCACAAGGTGGTTTAAAACAAATTAGTATTTCACTGTTGCTGAAAAATCAAGGGCTGTGGTTCTTCCTCTCATCTCTCTCCCTGGTTCATGATCCAAATCCTTAACACTTAACACAAGCCAGGCTTCATGCTTTTTTTGATCACACAGGGTCAACTTAGTTTTACAGAATAGCTGAAAACAAGTTTGGGGGGTATTGCTGAGTTAGCAAACTGAGTTACAAGAACTGAAGAGCTAACACAAACAAGGTGTGGAGCACCACACAGAGGAGGTGGAGCATCACCTCTCTGCCCTACTAACAGCAAGGTGCTAATTCACACTACTCAACTTCAGACAGTGCTCAGAGATAACCAACTCAGCTACCAAAGGCAAGTTGGTGTCTTCTATTTTAGCTTTTTTCCTTAACGTTGCAGGAAGGTATTCCAACCACTCACAGTTATGATACAGACACAGATTTAAGAAGAACTGGGATGAAGTGTCTTATTTGTTATACTTTGGCAGTGTCAGAGCTGAAAGAACAGGGGAGGTGATTTCTGAGAAGCATCAGGTTTCTGATGTTATATTAAATAGGTGGAAACTTAAAAAAAAAAAAGAAAAAGGGAGGAAAAAGGAGGAAAAAAGGAAATGGGGGGGATGAGAAAGGAAAAAGATGAGGGAAGAAAAATAAGGAGTGAAGAATAAAGAAAAAAGGGGGAAGGAAAGAGGGGGAAGGGAAAACCACACCCAAAAGTAATTTTATTTTTTTTCCCAGGGTACTTTACAAGTTCTTGTTTATCTGAGCCAGCCACAAGCGTAACCCTCGGTATCTGCACATCAGTTACAGCACAGTTACTGCGAATCCAGGTTCGCTATGAATCAGCAGTGCTTGCCGTTGGCGTGAGGCTTGCCCAAACATAGCCTTCTGCTCTCCTCACCCGGTGCAGAAAGAAACTGGCTCACGCTGGGAGCTCCCCATCTCAGCACCAAGTCCTGCCTACAGCCTTTCTGAAAGCTCCACACTGCTTCTCATGATCCTATCCTGCTCCCGCTGCATCCCTGGTGGTCAGTGGCTCCAGAGAGTGGACAACGCAGGTCACTCCCTGTGCAGGCCAAGATAAGGGCTGCACTAGTCACAGCTGTGCTTAAATTCACTGCTGGCTGGTTTCACTATAGACAAAACCAGCAAAGCAAAGACAGCCTCAAAGCAACATCAGAAGAAATCTAAAGGTGCTACAAGTAGAGAGTGATCCATTAAACAGGGACAGAGCCCCCTTTCGCAGAATAGCTGGCTGTTAAATTTAAGTGATTGCTTTTCAGTGTCAACTCTCAGCTGACTGCTAGCAAATACTGGAAAACCAAGTTTAAGACCCCAAATATTTCAGAAGACCTACACATGACCCTTCATTTTCTTTCTTAAACAAGGCTCTACAGTTTGTAAAGAAAATCATCTCATTGGGGAGCTGTATGAAAAAGCTCTCACTGTTTTTAACCAGATGCTACGTGCAGCAGTGAATAATTTCTTTACACAGTAACTGAAACCATACCCGTTGTTGGGGTTTGTTTGTTTGTTTTACAACTGGCATCTTGTCAACTCAAAATCCTTATGGATTAACACTATGAAGTTCAGTTTCAACCAAACTATTCCTCTGGATTTCTTTGTACCATCGTAAGTGATCACCAAGGGTGATGAGTTTTCACAGGCCTCCAATAGCCAACATGTCTTTGCCTTCATTTTCATACCCAAGCAGCTTGGTTCATGCCACGAAGGCTACAGCATCACAAAACGTACGAGCCAAATGCTGCTGAACTTCAAAATGGTGTAAAGTAACTTCTGAACTAGTCACTAAGCAGCATTATTGATCCATGAAAATGCATGCTTCCATGCTCACTATTCACACTAAGCACAAATATTCTGTCCCTCCTAACTCACCCCCAAACTGTCTCAGTGCAACCACTTCCCTCATCCTATGCAAACACCACTAAGGCACATGAAGAGCAGAAGACAAGTTGGCCCAGTTCAGTTTGCACAAAACATTATTCCCTGTATTTTTCAGAGAAAAAGTTATAATTCAATATTCCTCTTAGAAAAGAAAAAAAACAAACAAACAAACAAACAACATTTTCAATATTCCTTTTCAAGATAAAACTTCATTCAAAGCCAAATGTTTCACTTTATCTTGTTAATCTCCCTTTTCATGTGAAGCAGATGCTGTTCTTTCTGTAGGTTATAATTTATACTACAGGTAAGTTATCACCAATGTGCAAAAGCAGTAGGATTGAAGGGCTGGAGCTACATCCTAGAGCTGGCAAAACTACCAGTGCCCACCTTTCTGCATATAGATGCCTAAAAACTAACTGCTTCAGTTTCAGGAGACCTACTGCTACTTTCTATTACTGGAGGAAAGAGAAGCTTAACATATGATAGTGTCATGAAGCAGTACTGAGAAACTGGTTTTACAAATCCTGCATATTAAGCAGCCGTTTCTTGGTAATGTTTAGTCATAAATCACGGAGGTTTCAGTTTCATTTTGCTGTGAACTTCAGCCTTACGAATATTTTAATGTGGAATTAGTACTGCCTTTATAGGTCTGATCCTCTCTCAAGGGCATAATGTGGAAGTGACTGAAAAGAATGGTCCAAACTTCAAAGAGCAAAACAACACATTTCACTGTTGAGGCCAAACCCCCCATGAAAAGAAAACAAGAGGGGAACTTCAAAGAAGGAAGGGGAAAAAAAAAACAAAGCAGCTGGAATACAGAGTAGGTGGGAAATTTCAGTTATGATTAGCCCCATTTCAGAGGCAGCCTATGGCAAGCTGCGCTCCCTTCCACAGCAGCCTGGCAGCTCAAGCAGGCAGCTGAGGCCACAGCCAATGCTTGCATGCAGCAGGCAGAGGGCTCCTTACTCAATGTCCTCATCTCACCTCCTGTGGGGTGCCTTCACACCCCTGGGGGCCCAAATTCTGCCCCTCTTGAGTAAGGCTGGATAGCTGCCTGCCTTGCATCCTGAGCAGGAGCTTTCTGCAGTGGGGCTGGTCCCTGCCTGGCCTGGTTTCATCCACTTCCATGCCCAGGGACACCTACAGCATGTACAGTAGCTAGCAGGATGGAGCGTGTGAAAAAGAGAATTAGTGAACATCTACCTCCTTCACAACGATAACCTCTGCAAAGTGGCAGCTCTGGTTTTCTAAGGACTTTGACTTTAAAGAAAACCAGAGTGCTTGGACTACAATGCATGATGGAAACAATACTGTGCTTGTCCGCTTCCAAAGTATCCCAGAAATCCTTGGACACCATTGGTTATAAGGATTACATATTTTCAGTCTTTGGCAGCAATTTGCAAACCCTTCTCATGTGACCAGCACAAAAAAAATGTGAACAAGAGCATTCACAAAAGTGGAGTTTCACAATTACTCATGCAAGTAAAAATTCACACACAATGTACTACAGTGAATATGGATTCATAAAAACAATCTGCTATGAAAAACTCTAACCGTGTGAGGAAATGCCAGTTGCAGTGTGAATAATTAATGTGAATACCGAGGGAATAGTTGGCAAGAGGTCTCGACTTGAAGTAATGTTTAAGTATGTACAACCTTCTTGAATAATCAGCTAACTGATGTGTACGGTCACAGTCTGTTCACAGTTAATTCACTACTAATTAAAAAAAGGAGCCATTTTCATCAGATAAATCTATTTACTGAGAACAGCTCATGTCAGTTTACTCTGAGAATTGCTCCTCATGTCAACTTTTGTGGAGTTTTTGGTTTGCTTTTGGTGGTAAAAGATCATATCAGACTGTGTCTTTGGACATCATGTCAAAAGCATGACTGAGACCAGCAAGCTGTCTCCAAGCCCTAGAGACAGTCCAAGTGTGAGGTATAATGGCTGCAAGAAGATGCAGAAAGAGATCTTCTCTCTGTGAAGTATCTACCTCTCCTTCCAGGTTTGTTCTGCAAAAACGCTTCAAACACAGTGAGGGGTTGTTTCTTACAACATGTGGCATCTCTGAACTCTTGAGAACTGGGGCTACCTTTTCTAGCAGAATTCACAGAACATCTGTAGCTTAGGCATTAATCATCTTAAAGATCCAAAATGCATACTATGATGTTCATACTTACACCAGCAAGTCACGCTAACGTGCACATTTTATTGCTAATTATATACCCTCAGGAAGCTAAAAGCAGCACAACTACTCAAACTGCATATTCCTGCTTTTTGGTATGTACATTTACATAATAACCATTAAATAAGAGAAAACAAGCCGTATAAGGGCAAAGAAAAATCTTGTTGGTACTCTGAGCAGGACTCTTTCTTAATCTCTGTTGATGGATGGAACTCTTCACCATTATCAGCTGTGCAGCTGGGATTGCATGCCACCTGCTAACAGCATTAATGCCATTTTTTCTGTCTTGTACAGAACTAATACCATTCAATACTTCTATAATTTTGCTTCCTATTGGATTTTGTCATCAAGCCTTTTTTCCACATTAGCTACAACCATCTTGGTGCAAAAATGTGGCATAGAAGTATTTTTATTTCCAACCTGTGAGGGTGATGTCATCATCTTCTATGATCTGCTCTTCTGCAACGTCCAGAGAGTTCTCAGTGATCATGTCACTAGGTTCATCCACACAGGTTAACCCAGAGTAGTTATTTAGGAGCTCTGCACTAGGAACATGCTCCACGATGACAGCAGGGAAAATAGATGGATCACCAAGCTAAGGGGTAGAAAAAAGAATATTAAAATAACAGTACTTAGACTACATCCAATCTTAACCTTAATCTAAACTTACTGTTCCTTTAACACACCTGTTTGATATTGCTCAAATATTAGACTGTCAGGAGAAAGTACCAAAGAGCAAGATGACTTTTAGTACATAAACTCCATCAGCACGCTATGGGCCAGAGGCTGAGCATCACTCTAATATACTGGCTTTACTTAAGTAGGAAACACCAGACTCCCAGCACATTATTTTGCAGCACGAAAGCTGACAATATAGATGAGTGACAAAGCACAGTAAATGCTCAATGTTGTTGGCAATAATAGTTGGCACACAACTTGCTGCAAGCACCTTCATCTTTCGTTTTCCCCATCAAGCTGGGGGCAGAGAAGTCCTGCGGCTGTCAGGACTGGATGAAGCTCTCACAAGCACCGAGTTTCCCATGAGATGCTAGTTGAAAATCTCTTGGGGATGCTTGCTACAAGAGCAAGGAATGTAACAGGGACTGCTTCATACACATGCTGTAATACTTTCCCTCTTCAATTCTAACAGCTTTAGTCACTCGACATTACTCCCCCTCACTGCTTCCCTTCGTAAATCTGCTTTCAGACATTATCCTTCTGCCCCAGTAGTTATTTTGCATCAGATACAGGAGAAAAGAGGCAGCTGGGAAAACAGAAGTCAAGCTGACCAGTAATATATTAGTAAGAGACACACTCTCAGGCATTCAAGAGGAAGAGGCTTTCAGAAAATACCATTTACTACAGACACAATATTTTCCAGAGTCTCTTCAAATGCTTTTTACGGGATGAAAGTCACAACTGATGATTGTGGAACAGGCCCAAAGAAAGTCCAGTGTAACTCTAAGGCTCTCTCTCTTTAAAAACAAAACCAAAAGTTGCAAAAAATGTTTCCGATAAAACCAGTATACATACATACATTTGGCCTCAGCCTTCACAGAAGAGCACAGATACACATGGGCCAAGGTTACTTATTTAACCACATGAGAGAAAACAACCATTATGTGATTATGAGCTTGCTTAGGGATTGCTCATGCCTTAGTCTTGCCACTACGTACATGGCCACCAACAGAAAATGGTATTAGAGCTATAGGCTCAACATAGACATGGGCTACAGCAGTAAGCCTCCCCTAGGGAAGAGCCTGGAACTTAAGTACTAAAAGTAGAAAGTGCAATTAGAAGTTTCAAAAGGCAGTAATTACCACTTTACATTGCTCTGTGTTTTGTAAAACGTGTCTCAGCAACAACTGTGGTAAAGGGCAATCAGGAAAAAAGGAAGAATTAAGAAATAGAACTAGTGTTTGTATGGGCTTCTGTCATGGACAGTTTGCTAAACAAAAAAAAACAACAAAACCAAAAGCAAAAAAACTCCAAGAAATAATCCATCTACTCTACCAAACATAAGCTTCAAGCCAGAATAACATCGCACGAGATCAACAAACATGGAAAAAGGGCAGATGAGTTAAAGCCCTGTTGTGTTATCACATTGCCAGATGATGGGTGTATGCTGTGTCAAGCAATGGGACAGCTTCTACTCCACACCTGTGTGGCAAACTCTGTCCAAAGCTGCATCTTGCTGGGGCTAAAAAAACCAGACATCACTAGTGGCGCCGAGGTCCCTGCTCTTCCTCAGAAAAAATCATGTTCACATGTGCATGCATCCTGTTTGTTTACTGAACCCAACATTATTGATCCTATTTGTTTTCAGGCAAGAATAAGCAGATTTGATAAAATAAAAGCTACATCAATAAAAAAAGATAAAGCACTGTAAAGAAGAAGAAAAATCTAATACTGTACACATTAAAAGAAGGTTTTATTTTCAACAGTATGTTCCATACGCTAGAAGGAGCACGGTCCATTACAGCCTCATCTCTGAGATCCAATTCATGCTCTAAAATAGTTTAAATACTTCAATTTCAGTAATATACCAAAGTATATAACTATCAGGATGTAGGTAATATACATTATATATGTAACTACACTGAAAAATAATAAAAAAAGGTTTACATACAACACTCGGGCTCTTGTCACCAGCAAGGAAGAACTTCATGTGCTTTTCAAGTACCCGTTCAGTATTCTACTGAGCAGATTAAACCCATCAGTTTTAGGTAGGGAAGATGCAAATAAAACTTTTGTCTTTTAATCCTGCTCTATTGTGTAGACACTAAGGGTGAAGTTCATCTCGGCTAACTTCAGACAGCTGTAGTGCTTAGACTTAAGCTAGGAACCTCAGGCTCCTCCTCCAGAGCCAACAGAGAAATGGGTATTTCCAGGGCACCATTTCTCTGCCCAGTATGAGGCTACTATGCTGCAAGAAGATGAATCATGCCCTAAAAACGCCTAATCCTCTCTGTTGACTACAAAAGGGTGGAGGTGTTGGAGTGTCTGTTTCTGCTGTAGATGTCTGTCACCTCTACACACAGCAACAAATGCCCGGCTTCCTGCCCAACGTGCCTGAGGTGAGGTGCTCCTTCCTCCCTGCCTCCACCGCTGCACCAGCTTGAGAGCTGCTGCATCTGCAGCAACAGACTGAGCTGCCTGTGCTTAGGGTGGCCCTCATGTTAACATTTTCTAGATAAAAAAGTTACCTTAGCTCAGATCTGTCCTTCTCTAATGACTGACACTCATGTCACTGACTTGGCCCCAGAGAGCATTCACTTGAGGTAAGACACTTTAAATGTGGCTTTGTTTGCATCAGTAAACAAAGTTTACATTAGTTTTGAACTGGAAGAGTCAAAGTAAATATCACTTCCTATGGCCCATTGCTCCACCTGCTTCCAATTCATACTTCACAATGTAGGGACTTTCTTTCCTGCCATAGTTCTATAGAAGGAAGCATATGCTTTTGGGGAGAAAAGCTTTCACACAGCTGCAAACAAATCTAATCTGAAATATATTTTTACAGAAATTATCACTTTTTTGCACAATATTTACAATTTGTTATGATTTCATTAACAGGCAGTTTTAAAAGCTATCACTCATGTATGCTGATGTATACACAATTGCTGAGAGAGAAAATCTCACCTCAGTGCTTCCATAAAATTCTTGTTTTCATTGACAGTGCCTGAATCCCAGCTGAGAACCAAGCCAAAGCTTCCTGTGGCTCTGCTGTTGTACAACACAGGAATAAGTTTTTTACCATTTAGAGCTGCAGAAGAGCCTGTGTTTACTATGTCTCCCTTTGATACCAGTGTGTAATGAGGGAAAACATTAAATTAAGGACTAGAAATTAGTGATTCAATTAAGACAAACTAAATCACCTCTCTAATAGCATAAACACAAAATAATTTATTTCTAATACAAAGGTGGTTCTACATGCACTAACAAAAAGGAAGAGTGCAAAGTATTACACAATTAAAAACCGTCCCAAATTAAAGTGTCGGCAATGATTTTCAAGAAATCAATACATAAATCCATAGAACAATCTGTGTATTTTCTCCTTTCATCTACTTCTGCTGCTTCATCTTTCTCATGCAAAATACAGTTAAAGTATGACACCTTCAGTCTGCCAAAGCTTTGACTTGGCTTCAGTGTACCTCCCATGTCTGCTGCACACATAAGGGAGCTGAGTTACGACTGCAATCTTCCCAAGTCTTAGATACCAAATTCCTCACTGCATTTCATCTACAAACTGGTCCTGTAGACCAACCTTTAACAATTTGGAAGACTGCAAAGCTTCGGACAGATGCTGAAGCATGAAGAAGGTCCCATAAGGAGGTCCTTGAAAGTATCGCTCATGCCTGATGACCCCCTGAAAAATGAACCCTGTCTCCTCCAGGTGCCAAAGGCAATATTTCTTCCTGCTCTCAAATTCCTTGAGTGTCTGACATGCTGACAAGGCGTTTCTTCTTTTCTCTGAACATTTTCTCATCAGCTGTCACCAACTGATGCAAGATCAAAACACCACCCTGTTCATGGAAACGGGAGATAAGGAAGGGGATTTATTCTGCTTCGGAGGTACTCCCTTCTCATGCTGTAAGTCCTCTAAGGAAGAAAACTTGTTCCAGGAATACGGTAACTAGCTTCTAACTGGTGTGGAATAAATGTTGTGCAAGTGAGTGATGGGTGGGAAAAAAAGCATACGATAGATCGGAGCAGGAAAAAGCTACAAGGGAGAAAAAGGAAGAAACCTCAGTGAAAAACCCCAATATTTTTAACAGAGCAACAGAATCCAGACTTGCAATACAACTGGCCATTTATTAAACAAACAAACCAGCAAAGTGACCTTGGTGACTAGAAAGTAGGTTTTGGCTTTCTCTCACTGGAGGTTCCTGCGCCAACAGCAGAGGCAGCCTCTGGACTTTCAAGGCATTCCCATGGCCAGCATCTGCAAAACACCAAGTTTCACAGAGGGATTCTGGAAGCAGACAAATGCCTCCTGCTTTCCCAAGGAGAGAACCTCAGTATGGGTCTCACAATCCTTTCCTGAAAGTCTTCATAAAACAGCAAGTGGATAAGGAGATGACTTTCTGCAGGAGCTGGAAATAGCCGCAAAATTTAGACCTGGGCCTTGACCAGGTGACTTATTTTTCAGAAAGCCCATGGCAACAGCAGGGAGCATGGAAAAGCAAACCAAGGTATAAGAAGGTGGTACAGAAATCACGGCCCAAGAAGGGAAGAAAGAACCATCTCTCAGAGATACAAAAGATTATCTTCAGGTACAGGTCACCACATGTATCAGCCACTTGAGAAAGCACGTGATTGCATAGAACAGGCACATGCTGGGGACCACACTGGCAATGTGATAGTTGCAATGATTCAGTGTGACTCTGGCACCACTTGAACCTTCCTAGTAAGGATACAGCCTCTGTGGCTGCTTTACTCAGCTTTTAAGATTAAGAAGGTCCTGATCAAACATAACATTAAGTTAACAAAGGATTAAATGCAAAGACGTTGAGGGGAGAAGCTGCAGACATGAAAAAAGCAGTTTTAGGTAGAGGCACTAACTCAGGCCAAGCCTGTAGGACCTCCTGCCCAGATTTATATGTCCAGTCTCTCTCAAAAACAAACCAAAACAACAACAAAAAGCAATCCCTCCAATTAACCAGTATCTCTGGCATGTAGCATCAGCCAGACAGATTATTAGCAGCATTAATGCAAGCCACTTGTCCCCCTCTCAAAGTTATGAGGACATCATCCCATTTCTCCCTCACCATATAAGCACAATGCGATAAATGAACTTTCCAAGGAAAAAGAATAAATCATTATTTTCTAACCAAAAAAAGATCACGCTGGTAAGAGAGAACCTTTCCCATTCACACAGGCCCTGTGACTGAGTCCCTCCCACTGGTGTCTGATACTGCTCAATGCTTACATCTGCAAATGGACTGCTCATAATTTATGGTTGTTTAACCAAGGCTTACAAAGAAAATAGTTTTTTGAAAGCCATGAATGATGACTTCCCTGGAACATTGAATGTAGCTGCCATCTAGACCCTGACCCTCTCCTCACAGCTGTTCCATGTCCTGATAGCTCTTGGCACAACAGGGCTCCAGGCAAAGCTTTGGCAAAAAGCACCAAAGTTCTTGCAGTGCAGCTTTTGGGGGCATCACAAAAGTAATTATACAAAGATCAGTTAAATGATACCTATATACAAATATGTCAACTTTTGTATACTGAAAAAGCTGACAAAAAATGCTTTTGAAGAGCACAGAGCAATTCCAGGGCTAATTTTTTTGCAAAATACAGAAATCATGTTATCCATCCCCAATCTGTCCAGAACTTCAAACCTTCAGGAGTAGCAATAGCAGTATCACCTACGTTGTAAGAAGCAGGTCAACCAGGTATAAGCAGTAAGTAATCTTTTGGTGTCAATATACTATAAATGCTTGTCTGAGCTAAATCTTGCTCCAGCTTCCCAGATCTTCCCCTACGCAGGACTCCTTATCTACAAGTGAGTATTTAAGATCTACCTTCATGCAGCCAGCTAACTCGTTGCCTGCATCTTTGGTACTTGAACTAAGTTAACCCAGTGATTTAAGAGGAGCTTGCATTCGACTCTTTGTAGTGCTGGACCTTCTGCCACGTGCTCTCTCACTTTGGCCTTTCATTTTATCATCTTGAGGGTCTGCTGCAGGATACCTTCTTTCCTTAAACTTCATCTGAAATAGGGTTTATTTGGGTTACGAGATAAATGCCAAGGTTGAGTTTGTTCTGGAGCTGGAGGAAGCCCTGTTTAAGGAGTTTTTACTGCCCTGTTGAGTGCTCTTTGGTGTTTTTAAAGTTTTCCAGGTGAACATCGGAAGGAATTGCAAGAGGCAGAAAGCACAAATAAACTAAACAAAACCATGATTGCTCACATTACCCCTTCCAGAAACCACACTGAAGTAGCCTTTCCCATCTCAATTCTTCCCTCTCCCATCAGCTTTTAAAGCAAAGCCAGCAACGAACAACAAACAGCAGTAATAAATAAGGTTCATTTTCAGCTATGTTTGTGCAATTCCCATACCTAAATCCCCAGGCTGCCACAAGCTCTGGAAAAATACAGGGAAGGAAGTTACGAGTTCCACCCAAAACTGAGTTAGCAGTTTGGACACTCAGTTCATTGAAGTGATTGCACGACTCTGACAGCAGAAATGGGACATTGACCCAGTCAGATATTTGGCCACACAGAAAACCAGAGACAAGATTCTAAAGCCAAAAGTATTTTTGAAAGACAGAAGGATCAATGCTTTTCACATCTACAAAAACAGGAGCAGTTTGTTGCAGTATATCTCAGCCTTTTACAAGCTGTCTCTCTGCAACAGCCAAATACCCAACTTCTTGTTAATAAATGCAAATCCTACTATTAGCCACGATCTGGTAAGGAACAACCTGATTTTTACAATAGGAGTCCCTTGCTGAAGCCTCAGGACTCACAGGATGTGGTTTAGATAATCGAAACCTAACTGAGAACCTCCTCAGACATGTTCCCCCTGCAGTGTGAAAGAAACCCACTTAAGTTACTTTGAAGTTTATTTCTGAATAGCTGGCATATAGTAACACAATTTAGAAATTGATCAGTAAAAAGAAGTGAGCAAATAGCTACTGCTCCTTCTAGTCATCTGGAGTGTGACTTTTATTCAGCATTTTATCTTAGCACACTAAGAAAGTTAAAACTACTGTCTGATACCAGAATTTGGGAAGTTCTGTACCACAAGTGGATTGATTCTACTGGCACAGGTCAGTGATACAGAAAAAACTTATTTTGGAGGAGGATGTCTCTGAAAAATTGCAGAAGTTAGAACATTTTAACCAATTTCTGTTCTGCCCATGCAAGTTACAGAAAACAACAGGAAGCTTTTGAAACAGCACAAAGATGTGCTGCAACAATAATGACCTCAGTGTTTGCTTCTTTGTGTTTTACACCACATTTTTTTCCTTAGGTTTTCATCATATTCCTATCAGCGACTTGTATGAACATGATTTCTCACACTGTCCCATACCTGCTGCTCGTCCTCCATAACGTTGCTGGCAAATTCAAACACAAGCTCATTCTGCTGTACAACTGCTGCCATAATAACGCATTCCCAGGTCTCAGCTCCACATATGAAGAAAAAGCTTCTTGGATGTGAAATAACAGAGAGCGCCGCTGAGGGTCAGAGAGGCAGGATCACAAAATGAACCGAGTATCAGTGTTCGGTTTCCTTAGATCATCAGTGTTCCCGGGTTCTTCTCTTCTCACAAGGAAACAAACCCAAGGGAAATCCTTTCCTGTGTTGCTCTTCCCACCCTGATAGCCTTTATCACTGTGGAGGGAAAAAATAATCCAGTTTTAATAAAAAAATTATTCCTTTAGCAATATGAAATATTAGAAGCCACAATAAAGTTTGCTCCAAACTATAACTCTCCCATCTAACTCCAAGGAAGTCAGACACCTTTGTATCATCAGAGATATTACTTTTACTAATAAATGACAATTTTCACCCCCTTAAAACTGCTTCAGGAAGTAAGACATCAGTTTCAGAGTATTTCATATTAAAAGAATGAGACTAAGAGAAAGTTACAAAAGTAAACAAAAAGAAAATCCATCTTTTCATTCAATTCACATACGCACTTTTCACATTCACGAGTAACTCGCATCTTTAAGTTATATTCATCGTAAAACCACAAAACTCAGACTGACCTACTCGGCTGTAGGATCCCTCATGTGTACCACCTTTCTTCTTCACACACAGTTCAAATTTAGCCAAGATGTTATTTTGCGAGTAAAACGCTATAGAACTTGATTCCCATAGTGCCACACAGATGAAACTAGCAAATAAACTGCTTTGTATAATCCAGAGAGTCCCGAGTCCCTTCATGAAGCAGATCTTCAGCTACTTGTTAAAAATGCACTGTAAACGTATCCTTATCTCTACCACAGGCTCGCAAGCAGCCGGAAGGAAACAGCACTGACCACGTCATGGCAAATTAGAACAGGCAAAAAACTGCACAGTACAATAGCAAAGAAAAAAACTACCCCAAACTACGGAATGTAAACAGCTTCACTGAGGGGTGGGAGAACACAGCTCCCACATCTTCATTTCCTCATCAGCGCCAAATGTAAACCTGGCTAACATGAGCTTACAAATAGGTGTGTCAGTGTCACTGCGGGGGGAAAAGGTAAGCTCAGAACATAATCTAACAGTTAACAGAAACAGGTGCCTAAAACTGGGAAACTAAGGGATATTGGTGCCTAGGAATTTAAATCCATGTTTTTTTTAAGGAAGCAAAATGAGTGGTGCCTAATATTTAAATCAAACTTCTTTAAACTGCCCCTGATTAAGGGTTGCTGTGACAGAAGAATAAGAGGCAGAGGTCTAACACTCACTCATCCAGATTGAGACCCTCCGGAAAGCCTCTGGGTGACTGCAGTGCCCCTGGTGAGGATGACCATCTGCCTTTGTACAAGAGACTTAACTTCACCTTGTCTTTGCAGTAGGCTGAAATGCAAAAAAAAATGAAGGGCATCTTCCTCTCCCCAGTGCCAAGCAATTTAATTAGGGAGGATCATATGTCACAGGCTCGTACTCCCTCACTCTAGGAAATTTAACAGCTGTTTTTCCCATATAAGTTGTGGTATTCCCGAATTCCTAAGTCATGATAGCAGAGCATTTAAGTCACTAGATCCTACCTTTCTAAGAAATAAGGAAACCCAAGATTATGCAAACAGGAGAACCTCCACAACTTCCAAAGCACAATTTAATTAGCTGTTAAAGGGTTCAGAAGAGTAGCCACAACCCTAACTAGGGAATATTTGAATTAGTGAGAGCTACATGAATGAACAGAGAAGGAAGTGCTTTGGGAACTATGACTATTCAAACCCAGCCCTTCCCATTTTGCAGGATGACTTGACTACTTCAGAAAGTTTTCCCCGTACTTCAGCAGGGCTCTGGTACCGCAACCATATAATCGTGGGTAACTTCTCTAAATGCAATTATCTGGCCTCACCTTTTAGAAGACAAGAATGCCATTAAGAAATTATACACGCATGCTAGCACAGTGCAACTAAGACCAACTTGCCCATCCCAGACTCCTATCGTTTGGTATGCCAGCCTGAAAAGAAAGTGCATGGCCATATAATATATAGTTTAATATTTCCTACAGACATAATTGAAGTGGGTGAATCTGTATCAACAGGGACATACCAGCTGTTTCAGAAGACAGGACAAGTATGAAAACAAATATTTTAGTACAACTTCTATTTTGGTTACTGCTCAGAAATAAATTGTAACTTTCAAATAAGATGAAATAACTGCATTTTAAGTCACTCCCTCTAATCAGAGAAGGGATTACTTCACTCCAAAGGATCACTGGGCAAATAAAAAGAACTCCTCAGCTTCCAAATAGAGACTTATATTAAAACAGGGGTTAAACTAATTGTTCAGAGAGAACCAGAGCTGGAACACAACAAGGGCTTATAATCATCTCCAGTGCATTAACTGAAGACACATGTGTGAACAAAGTCCAGTAACTTTCCAAGGCCAGTAACAATTAACAGTGTCCGTGTGAAATCAGGACAGATGAAGTGTTGGAGACGCAGGCTACCTAATAAGCTCATGAAGTATGAGAAAAACTGGAGGCACAGGCACCGTAAGACAGATTTTAGAAGTTCCCCACGTGCATTAGGAGCTGGCATATTTTTCCATAGTCATTCATCATTCTGTAAGATATTAATATTTTACAGTAGATACTATAGTACCAGGATGCACAGTACATGTGTAAGATCCAGCAAACTTACTAAAAGCCATACAGAAGTCTTTTAATAATTTTTATTTTTAAAAAAACACAAACTGATAACAAACCTCTTAATGCAAAATTAATCATTATGATTTAATACCATCAAGCCAGCAGCAGTATAAAACATCTGATCTCAAAGAGACACACACACTAGTTAGAATAGTCACGCTTCATGCTAAGGTGAAGTCCCTAATCATCTGATATGGTTGTAGCAATGGATGTTCAAAGCTGTTTTACAGATCCTGCACCACGGTGATGCAGTAATGGAAGACTCTACAGCAAAGTGCTCCTTCCCCCCCTCCCCAAAACCAAAGGAATCTATAAATAAAAGTCAAATGATAACTTCTTCTTACAAGAAAAGGAACATCTAACCACAATACTATGACCAAAGACAAAGACAAGTGAGTGAACACAATTCAGTGAACTTTTAATATCAAACCTTACAGAGGTTAGGCACTCAAACTATTACTATTTACAGGGAAATTTTCATTACTTCTTTAGTGGTACACAGTAACAGCAAATGATCTATTGGGCAATAACAGCATGGCAAAATAATGCGAAAGTACTGTCCTTTAACCCATATAACTTTCTCTGGCATACAGAAAACAAGAGCAGTTTTTCACAAAAGCCAGCACAATCATAAACCAGCTACATCCTCCTCAACATCTATTTTTATAAACTGTGCTTTCATTATTCCAAGTATCATAGGATCCTGCTTTCTATAGGCTAACACAAACAAGACTATTGTTTTCACTATAGAATGCCATTTATCTCGCTGCCTGATTTTACATACATCTGTGAGTGGAAAGTAAGTTATTTGCAAACAGCATAAAATGCATAAATTGTATTCACATGCACAATAAGCTTGGCTACATACAAATAGCCACAGAAGAAAGAGAACCAAGTATATATTACCATAAAATTTATATCACGTTTTCAGAACTACAGAGTAAGTAAGGTTTCACTTTCATTTTTAATAACTGCTGTACTATAAAAAGCGGTATTAAGACAAAGCCTTATAAATAAATGTCTGAATTTTGCTTTATCCTTGAAACTGAACACACAGATAAATTACTTCAATCCCTCTGGAAGTTCCCTTCTTCTACTGATTTCAACATCTAGAAGCAACCTCCTCAGTCAGTCTGACAAAAAGCACATTCAGCTGAGTTAACCCTTAGTATACTGCTACTTTGCTGTCCCAGAAGACACGTTGTAGGTCTCTTTCCAGCTAGATGTCACAATATTTTTCCCCACTGCTCTTCACCATATATACCTTACACTTAAGCATAACCCTGTTAGAAACACCTCCAGAATAGTCTTAGGGTCCAATGATGAAGCTGCAATACTGCAACTAGGAACCAACTAGGAAGTAACAAATCCACAATTTCTCCTTCAACTCCTGCCTTAGCATCTGAACACTGTAATGCAGAAATAACACAGCAGCACCACGGTGAAGCAGGTGGAGCAAGCATAAAAGCGCAAGGCACAAACCCAAAGATTTGCTGAAGAAGAAGCCAGCTATAAACTTGGAAGGTTCAAGTCTTGGTACTGAGAGCACCACAGCTGAGCTGAAAGATGCCTCCAGCCAGCAAGCTACTGGATCCAGTCCCATTTAGCTCTACTAAAGATGACTGCAATCATCCTGAGCTGCCTTTTCTGTGAAATTAGTAAGAACATTTGTACATTTAAAATTAAGAACCAGCATAGCTGTTTTAAGATTTAAATACAGATCTGAACCCTGAGTTACTGCAGAAATGGCTCAACTCCCTTAGCTCAGAGACAAACGACTTGGGGTTGAAATTTCTCACTGATTTTCTAAGACAGTATGCAGCATTAGCTCCAGCCTACAAATGTCAAAGCTGGGACTTAACAGAAAGGCAAAGCTGAGCCCCCTTTTCAACATATCTTGGATGTGGAGTGAATGAGAAGATAGGAAAGAAAAAAGACATCACCTGGAAATACTGAGGGACTGAAAACCATCCTGGGTAAGGTCAAACACACGGATGGTACCACCACCATTTCGCTCAAGTTTCTTTCTACCACTGGAGGTTCAGGATGGACCAAGCCAGAGCCAGTCCAGCCTCTGCAGAGTTGCATCTTTCTAAGATACTGTACAAATAATGCATCACAAAGTGCGGTTTACTTCAAAAGGGTGGAAAAGCTGAGTGGTATCACAGTTCTTGTAATGCAGCAACCTCAGACCCATGATGATCTTTATGTATGGTCCACACTAAGGTTAAATGCTAACAATAGAGTCCTCTGGCATTCTTCATGGATTGATTATTCCTATTCAGTAATATCAAGAAGTTACACAGTAGAGGGGCTTTGAACCACGTCCTCAGACTCAGGGCCTCTGTAGGTGGCAAAGTGATGACTAAGAAGAAGTTAATACATGTTACTTTGCACAACAAGTTTCTGCAGGTTCAGTATTTTCAACTGCTCACACAAGTTAAAGGAGGTAGAAAAACAACATGGCAAGAGGACATCACCGAGGAAAGAAAGAAACAACACAAGGAACAGCCTGAAATCTTCTGAGAACATCCATGCTGTCTTGAGGAAACTGTGCAAAAAGCAGCTGACATAATACAAGTCAACAGTGACCTTTGCTGAGCTTTCATTAAGGACAAAGAAATAGTAAGTATCAATAAAACCTTGTTCTGAAGCTGGGCTGCAAAGCAGCCTGTGTCACCATGGGCTATCAGTATATATACAGTAAGGAGGACAAAGTAACAGAGTTCATCTGTTAAATATAAACAAGCATAAACCCAAAAGAAATTGGCACACAATTCAATCAATACAAAAGAAATTAAATGAAACGCCTTTTCCCTAAATTCTACATAAATGTACATTTACTCCAAAGAGAGCACAAAGCACAAATGTAACCAAGAAGCTCTTCTTTGCCGTCACAAACAAAAAAAAAAAATCATATTTTCATCTCTCTTTCTGGCAACTACTTCTTTTATCCTGAATATTTAATGAAGCAAGACTCTTTCCAGTCTATTAACAGTAATGGTTCCAGCACTGTTTACAGACTCTCCCCCTCCCCCTTAAAACCTTTCTCTTCTGACCTCCTATGTCCCCTGATAGTTTTAGTAAAAGTCCCTTTTATTTAGCCCATTTATGTTACACAGCTGTTGAACACAAACCTAGCACCCTGGCACAGCAGTGCTAGGAAATCTAAAGAAAACTAGTGTGGCTGAGGCTTCTTTTCCCTCTCCTAACAGCATGCACGGTATGTAAAGGTAGCCCCAAATCACTGTAGGTGTGCAGGCATTGAGCACTGTAAATAATTGATTTATGCTGCAGCAACAAAAGATCAGGTTACCACTGAAAGGTCAGTCCTAAACAGGGAGCTAAAAGGTATTGGGGGGAGGAAGATCCTCCCCAACTCTACTGCTGGAGCTCTTGAGCTCTGCATAAAGTATCTGAACATCTGCTAAGGCAAAGATCAAGCCTCCCCAGTCTGATCAGGCAAGAAAAAAGCCACCTTGGGTTTTAGTCACTTCTCCACAAAATGTTTGCACTTGCAAAGTAGAGACAACTCAACAGGAAAAATTATATGTAACTTGCCCTAAAGCAAGGATGCAAGGGCACTTCAGGGGGAAGCAAAGGTCCAAACCCTCTCACCTGCTTCCCCATTTCCCTGGGAAGAAAATAACTGAATCTTGTATTTCCATAGATCAGGTGCATCATGTAAGAATTGGTTAGAGAGATGGGACACTATAATGCCAGCACTCCCTTCCTCACCAAATCATGTCAGAGATAGACCTTCTCCCTCCACTCCCCCCCAAACCTTCTTAGCAGATTCACATACCATTCTGCAGCTGTCCAAATTGCACTTTTTGGCACATCAGACACATAAGAGAAGACAAAGGTAAATGTTCAGAAGTGGTTATGTGACTAGCAGCCTTGGTTTATCTGTAGGGCTTTGAAACTCTTCAGATTGAATTTGGGTTACTAACACCTCAGCTCACAGATAAACTGCATTACTCTAACTGCAGGTAGATAAAAGCAAGGTAAAGTTGCTTCAGTGCATAGCACCTACTCTGCATGCCTGCACAGATGCACGCATACACAAAGCAGCTGCAGTTACATAAACATGCTTTATCCCCACTTCTGTATATATGCACATACACATACATATATATACTCCAAAATAAATATATGAAATGTGTGACCTTCTGCTGACTTTTTACTTTCCATGAAGTCGTTTTGGCTCTTGAAGATGCAAAAAACTCCACAACCTCCCACACCTCTGTACAACAAGGGGATATGCAGAAGTGTTCCTTCTCTGCTTCCAGTTCAGTCACCTCCAACCACTGCTGCTCACCTCAGTATGGCTGGGAAAATACTTAAGCTTGATCTTCCTGACATCCACTTACGTCCAAACAAATTACATTAACTGGACCCCCAATAAAAAGGACAGTGTCCCCAAGGTAGCTCACAGGGGGCTTTGCACAGCCAAGCTTGTGAGAACTCAGCAGTTCTTGGCCTTGCAAAGATAGCATGTGTACATAGTTCCTGTCAAAGAGGGTAGAAGCCCATTTCCAAGTCAGGCCTTACTGCCTGAGAAACACTGGCCACAAGCACACCATCACACTGAGCTTCCTGCTGACAGACGGTCTTTCAAAAAATCCCTCTGTAATGCTCTCAAAAGGTCTCTTATCCTAACATCAGGTCTTGTTAGGAAGAACATGTCTGAAAGCAGTCTTGTTTAGCAACATAATATAGATCCCAGGACCATCTTAAACCAGTAACTTTCATGGCAGTGACCTGCTTCTCCATAATGGTACACGTGCATGCTCATCGCCACTGAACATAGAGGCTAGGGAGTGTGGTTTGCTGTTCAAAGCTCCCAGGAATCACTAATGTGTCCTGCCCTTCGGTTCTGCCTGTGTAGTTAATTCACCACTACTGGTAAAAAGAAAGCAAAACTCCCAAGTGCTCATATTAGTAAAATGAAAACAAGGAGACATTTAATTAAGTCAAGAAGCAACTAGTTTTGAAAGGATGAAAGGAAAGCAATTTAAAATGCATTGGCCTGGATTTACTTGCTCAAGCTCCTTGCTAGACACGACATAAGGCAAAAGCTTAGGAAAATTAGAAAATGTTTTAAAACCAGCTCGATGTAATTAGACCAAATCAGCCTCATTACAGAAGGATTTATTTTTAAACAATGGAAAACACCTGTCATAAGACAAGACAAACCTCCAGTAACAGACTGCAACCACACATCTCTATAGGCAGGGGTTTGCTCTTAAGTTTTTTCCTTTGTAACTGCTCATTTCTGGATTCCTGTATTCTCCACCAAAAAAACAGCAATATATTAAACACTCCAAAACCAGGATATAGGGACTACAAGTTTGATATGACACTGCAAGTATCAGCATAGTCTAGCTCATCAAGAGGTAGGTGACAGAAGTTATGGAAAGGAAAACAAAACATCTCTCATCACTTCCTCTCCTAAAACACTCAGTATATGCTCTTTTATCCCATAGTAAATTTGCAGAGACAATATTGGGTTTATGTGTTGTCATAAGATAACCAAACTACCAGCATTAATGAATAACATTAGTATCAAAAATAACTTACTGTTCTTTACATTGCACAAAGTCTCAAAAACCTGGTTAAAACAGATACCAAGAAAACTGCAAATTGGTAAAATCCCAAGTCCTGTTCAGAAATGTCTGTAAACCAAATGAATTATTCAGTGACACAGGATAAATGTTTTAAATGGCACCTTCAAGTGGTTTCTAGCATTTAATAGCACCTTTTAAGGAGCATTAAGACTATAAGCAACTTAACATGAGAGATGTAAGGCAAATCTTACTGATCTCAAAGGGAAAGGTCTCAGTACAGAGAGTGACGAAGGGCTGAGCTCCAAGACAGCTAACAGAGAATATGAGGAAACCTGTAAAAGAGGGTGGAGGAGGGAAGAACTGATTGACCTCAAGAGGTTTTGCTCTTTTGATTAATGCATGCACCCGGGAGAATGAAGTGGTGGCAGTGGGAGGAAGGAGGATCAGGGGAAAAGAACTATAATTGCTTTGGCTAGGTGACAGGCTTCACTAATTACCTGTTGCCAGCCTGTGCCCAATACTGATACAAAACTGTCATCTCTTCTCCAAAAACTGCTTTGCCCACAAATTAGCAACACAGTTGATTATTTTAAAATCACCTGCAGGTAGAAGTGAAGTTTACCAGTTTTTGCTAAAACTGCTGGCACAGACTGGGGTATAAATGCACGCAGAATATACATATTAAAAGGGAAAACTGAAAATAAAAGGCTCAGAGATCAGGTTCAAGTAAAAGATGCTACAGGACCAAGCTCAGTAAAAATCTCCATTCTTTACAACTTCTGCAACACAGATTTTTAGCATTCTGTGCATTTCCTTTTGCCATTAATTTATTTGTAAACTTTTCCAACTGGGCTGTCAAGCACAATAAGTCCAAAATGACTCCCTGTTGTAGCTATAGAAATACTGTGTGATTTGTACTTCCCTGTCTGAGTATTCGAGCAGCTTCAGAAATCTGAATTTAACTGACGTGCACCAAATGGAAAGGGGCACAAAACAATTCACACCGAACTTCCTGACGCCTCCCCTTTCCCAAACACACACAGACGCAGACTTCACAGCTCAGGTTGGTTCTTACCTCCTGCTGACCATGTGCATGTTCAAGACCGCATCTGGTAACACAGGGAAGTTGAGAAATAGAAAGGGTCTTACCTTTGCAGTGTCTTTAAGGAATCTGTATTAATATAAAGCAGATTCTCAATGTTTTTGCTGTCAGCCTCTCATTTGCTGTCAACCATCAGCAATATGAACAGTCAAAGGCCTCTGGAGCAGGCTGGTATTAGTCAGCAAGACTTGAATTTCCAGTTCTTTTATACTGCTGTCTATTTTCCTTCATTAAGTTAGCCTGTCCTACCCTCATATCAGATTACATGGAGCCAACATTTACAGCACCTTGCAAAACACTCCAACATATCACATACCTAAGTCTGCCTATACCTGTTGCCCTCAACATTTAACCCTTGCTACCAACAGGTAAAACTTATTCTAGAATATAACAACTAAAAAATATCTTCAGCAGAGGAATCATTTTTCCTTCTTACCTGACAGCTACAGGATGGCATGAAACTTGTTTTACGAATCCAAGGACAGGCAGGCTACACTGAGAACAGCAGTGCCAAGTTGCTCTCAACAACAAGCCCAGAGACCCATCAACAGAGGGACTTCTACCTCCAGCAAGGACCATGGCCTGGAAGCACTTGCTGCTTATTTCAGCAGGTCTTGGAAATCCCAACCAGTTTCAAGATCATCTACTTGCATCAATTCCTCGCCTCCCCTCATGCTAGAGCGGGAAGCAGCAGGAGCTTTTCTAGCACATGACCATGCCAGCATGAGCTGACAGTGTTCCCAGTCCATGGCTGTTCCAGCACACCAGCTTCCCTCTGCCCTAGCCGCGACACAAGGCTGCCCTGGGCTTGGCTTCTTCCAACTTCTCCAGCCCAACTTCCCCTTCTGGAGGATTTGCTGCTAATTCCGTTTCCACAATCTAGAGAGCGGCAAATTAAACTGTACAATGCCAAAAATGAGAAAGTCACAGTGGTTTCTGTTTCTATGTAACGTGTGGCCACCCTTGTGAACATCAGCTGCGATAGTGATGCTTCAGAGGACTACACCAGGTATCTTGTGTTACAGATGCTTAGCTTTCCTATAGGCACATCACACACTTTGGAACGAAACAGAGTTTTAACAAATAGATGTGTATATTTTTGCACTTCACCCAGCATTGTCCAAGCAGCCTCCTTCCTGGGCCAAGTGATCCACTTTGCTAAAGCTGATAAGACAAGCTAATACACCATGAGACTCATACAGGTGAGCTAACTCAGGAAAGCATGGATGAAGCACACAAGAAGAATTTTATCTGCATGCTGCTTTAACCTAAATCTTTACTCAAGTAACTTTTTAACCCGTTAGACAAGAATCACAGACCAAATCAAAACAAAGCAAAAAGTCACTATGAGGACCTTACTGTGAAACAGTACAGCCTGTATCAAAAAGCACTGCAACTAACACTTATCTGTAAGCCACTTACTTAACACAGCATTAAACAAGCATTTCTGGTCTTTGAGAGGTTCTAGCTCTGGATTTAGAAGAGCATTTACATTCATATTTAAGTTAGCATTGTGGTTAAAATAATCTGTGGGTAAAATGGCGATAAAAACATCAGACTTTCAGTCTTTCTTATTTATGAAGTTTATCAGTTAAAGCACATTTTTGCAAACTTTGCCTGAAGCTTTTTAATCTTTGTCACAAAGATTCTCATGTAACTTTACCCACAAATATCATAGAATGGTTATGGTTGGAAAGGACCTTAAGATCATCCAGTTCCAACCCACCTGCCACAGGCAGAGACAGCTCACACTAGACCATGTCGCCCAAGACTGTCCAGCCTGGCTTTGAACTCTGCCAGGGATGGAGCAGCCACAGCTTCTCTGGGCAACCTGTGCCAGTGCCTCACTGCCCTTACAATGCAGAATTTTTTCCTAATGTCTAATCCGAATCTTCCCTCTGTCAGTTTAAAGCCATTCTCCCTGCCCTATCACTACTTTTCTTTATAAGAAGTCATAGAATCACAGAATCATAGAATAGTTAGGGTTGGAAAGGACCTTAAGATCATCTAGCTCCAACCCCCCTGCCAGGGGCAGGGACACCTCACACTAAACCATGCCACCCAAGGCTATGTCCAACCTGGCCTTGAGCAAGTCCTCCAGATTTCTTGTAGTGCCCCTTTAGATACAGGAAGGCTGCTATGAGGTCTCCATGCAGCCTTCTGTTCTCCAGGCTGAACAGCCCCAACTCTCTCAGCCTCTCTCTGTAGCATAAGTTCTCCAGTCCTCAGAGCATCTTTGTGGTCCTCCTCTGGACTCACACAAACAGGCTCATGTCCCTCTTGTGTTGGAGACTTGAGAGCTGAATGCAGTACTCCAGGCGAGGTCTCACAAGAGCAGAGTAGAGGGGCAGGATCACCTCCTTCAACCTGCTGGTCACGCTTCTTTTAAAGCAGCCCATGATACGGTTGATTTTCTCCGCTGCGAGCGCACAATGCTAACTCATGTTGAGCTTCTTATCAACCAACACCCCCAAGTCCTTCTCTGCAGAGCTGCTCTCAATCTGTTCTCTGCCCATCCTATAGTTGTCCTTAAGAAATTAAGTCCTCAGTCACATATTTCCAGTGGTTATACCACAGGAATTCCAAAGTGAGGTTTTCCCACTAAGCAAGAAGTGACTCGTGTTCTCCAGTCTGCAGCCAGACACAGCACAGTGCCCATACGGTGCCCAAACACACACCTTTCTTATACATCCCCAAGGATCCATTTTGTCATCCAGTCAGCCATGACCATCAAGAGTACTTCTTGTAAGTTCTTTCTGAAATAGTTTGATGAGTGAACTAAGAGAAGTAGTACTATGATTTTTTTGTTGTTTTTAAGTGCTTGGAGAGTCCAATACTACTACTAACACAGCCAGGGAGTCAATTTATGAGGTTGGAACTTGAGAGACACAACTCCTTCAGCTAATCTCTCAGAAAAATTAAAACAAATCCTCTAACCTGTCAAAACCCCAAAGCTGATGTTTGCACTAAGCTTGCATACAGATTCCAAAAAGCAACAAAAAAGCCCAACCCAAGAGTGAGTGACACCACCTCCTAACATTTCACAAGCAGAAATACTTGCTTCAAAAAAAGCCTGTAGAAACAGGAATGAAAGGTAATACAAGAAACACCAAACCATACCTACAGTCAGCAGACTGATAAGGAAGAGTTGTAGACAGGGAAGTCAGAGATGTCAGTCGGACTTCATTAACACCCTCCCATGAACTAACCTCCAGGACTGACAAGTCTGGGTTTCTTCTTCCTATTGTTTGTCTTTCCTAATGTAATGGTTTGGGGTTTTTTTAGCATGGGTGCATTCAAACTCATTTTTGGCTTAATCAGATTCCTTGCCGTAGTTCAGAGTTCATGTAAGAAGTCATGTAGGCCATGACAGACTTGTTCCCTGAAGTGGGACACCAAAACAAACTTCACACCTTCAAGCCAGTCTCCCAAATGAAGGTGCAAGGTTTGTTACTCCTGAGGTGAACTCTTCCCTTGATTTCTAGTGTATTGTGTTTCACAGATCAGTATAGCTGCAGCTCTTCAGGCCTAACAAAAACCCATTTAAATTTATTGGAAATCATAGCATGAGGGAGCTGAGCTTTTAAACTCACAGGCAGAAGGGGCTAGGGCTTGTTTGGAGTAGGAGGCTGTAACTGCACAATTTCAGCACAACAAGTCACAGCTCTGAGCTGGTACGTGCTTTCTGCGTGGGTAATTCACACCAGCATTCCTGGTCACAGCTCAGTACAGTGAAAGGCAAGAAGCAACAGAATACTCCAGATATGCTCAAGTAAGCACAATTAGTAAGCTCTCCTGCACAGAAGGGAGCAAAATCACCTACTAACCAGTTTGTTCTGAACTAAAGCAATACTCTCAAAACATTAGTTTAAAACTGAACTGGAGCTTGGAAACAACTTTAAGAGAGCTACAACACACACACAGGCAAGGAGGGAGGGACACGGCCCTGGTTACAAAAAGTGAGTATTACATAGCCAGAAGGAATTAAAAAAAAAAACAAAACCAAAACAAAACAAAAGAAAAACACTACCACTGAACTTCAGGCTCTCGCTGTAACTTGTTTGGTACACAAACCACCTTGTTACTAGACAGCCAACTACTTATGGGTGTGGAGCGTGCAGCACAAAGAGCTCTATGTGCAGGTTATCCCAATAATCTCCTCTAATGCAGACACACTGAATATACCTCCATTGTACCCAGAAAAAGGGACAGAACTGTTTCAGCTCTAAACCTTCCTGAAGCAACTTCTTTGTGCCTGCAGAGAGACCTGGCCTTGAACACTGTCAGGGATGGGGCAGCCACAGCTTCTCTGGGTAACCTGCGCCAGTGCCTCATCACTCTCACTGTGAAAAACTTCTTCCCTATGCCAAATCTAAATCTCCCCTGTCAGTTTAAAAATGTCACCCTTGTCCTGTCACTACAGGCCCTGATAAAAAGCCTTGGTGAGTTTTCTAAGACAAGCATAGAATCATGGAATAATTTGGATTGGAAGGGACCTAAAGATCATATACTTCCAACCCCCTTGCAATGAACAGGGACACTTTCCACTAGCTCACAGTCCCATCCAGTTGCACAGGATCAAATTGCTCACAATTGCAACCTGAACTTGAATGCTTCCTGTGGTAGGGCTTCTACCACATCTCTGGGCAAACAGGCCCAGTGTTTCACCACTTTAATTGTAAAAAAAATTCTTCCTTGTATCTAGCCTAAATCTCCCCTTTTTAAGTTTAAAACCATTACGTCTTGTCCTATCACCATAGGACCTGCTAAAAACTTTGCCCCTATCTTTCTCATAAGCCCAATTTAAGTACTGCAAGACTGCAATAAGGTCTCCCTGGAGCCTCCTCTTCTTCAGGCTAAACAATCCCAAATCTCTGACTCCCACCATAGCAGAGGTGCTCCATCTGAGCATCTCATGGCCCTCCTCTGGCCCAACTTCAACAGGTCCATGTCCCTCTTGTGTTGGAAGCCCCAAAGCTTAACACAGCACTGCAAGAGGGGTCTCACAAGAGCAGAGTAGAGGAGAATCACCTCCCTTGACCTGCTGGTCACACTCCTTTGATGCAGCCCAAGACACGGTTGCCTTTCTGGGATGTAAGCACACAGTTGTCAGTAGCCCCAAGTACAAGCACATGGAATATGGTGGTGCCTTTGCCTTTGAAGCCTACATAGCAGGGGTGGTGCTCTCCTGAGCTGACAGGCTACCTTTTTAAGAATAATGTCCTTCAACTGCTTGTTAAGTATTATCCTTCCCTACAAGCTGCTGATGGGTTCAATCAATGAGGTGATGAAGGCTGCCCAAACTGGAGAAGGAGCACTAACAGTATAAAGAGTACGGGCATTACTGCAGTGCTGAACATCCAGCCATCCAACCAACTAGAGAATAGTGCCTCTAAAATCATGCCTTTAGAAACTCTGCAAGGTGAGAGACCACTTACACAGTTACAGCAGAGAACATTCACTTAAGCCATAATTTTAAGTTTCTAAGCTGCCACTTTTAACGCACTCTAAAATGCAGTGTGCTCACTCAGATTATTCTGCAAATGCATGCTTCATGATGCTCTGTGTAATTACAACTACATTAGCTTGCAGCTATGTAGGATAACACAGAAACTAATATTCCCATGCCATCTGTACATTTTTCTTCTAATAGATCAGCATAGTTTAAATTTTATATTATGAAGTATTTGCATAGGCTGGGATTGAGAAGGCAGACTATGCATCTGGGGAATTTCAATCTAGTGATCTTGGCTTTTAAGAGAACATAAATTATCTCCTGACTTGCTGCTAGATTAACAATTCTCACCATGGGGTTTCAAACAGTGATGAAACATGATTCAAAGACCAAAAAGATTACTATCAAAAAGCAAAACTATTTCTTTTAAGAGTGATGTGGAGAAGGAGTAGGGTCTGCAAAGGCCCCTCAAGGGAAGGTAGAGTCTGGACCGGCCAATAGTCCTCATTTCATAACATCTGGGGAAGCGTTTGGGCTGAAGCCTCAGTCACTCTCACATGAACGCACACTTGTTCCTGGGGCATACAGGCATTCACTCACTGCTGAAGCACCAGGCACAGAATTTATGAGTGTTAGTTGAAAAGACCTACAGAATTGGGGTATTCTGGAAAGTTCCAGAGCTCCCACCAGCAGGTGCAGAGAATTGCAAGCCTTGCATCTTCCCCTTTTCATCATTCAAGTTCCTATGCCTTTGGCAGAACTAAGTCAGACATCCTGGGTGCCTGCTGCACATGTTCCTGTGCCCCACCGCAGGGCTCTGTGGGTAAGCCTGACTCCCCAGCTGTGGGGAAGCAAGGCTGCAGGGTAGGGGAACCAAACTGCCAAGGGAGAGCAGCCCCAGTCACTTTGGGCTGATCTGTGTGCCCAGCTTGCTCATCCTGCAATAGAAGGCAGCACAACCCTGCCATAGCCACTGGCTCATGAACCTGGAGACCTCTTTCTACCTCACCTCAGCTCCATAGGATATTATGGCACCCAGGCTCACAAAGATGTTGATATGCAGCTTGTCGGCTCAGGGGATGACCATTCTTGCTATGCCAGCTTCAAGGGCAAAGGGACCACAATATTCCATGTCCTTATTTATGCAGGCAAGTGTGCACATGCAAGCATGTGCCCACGCACACACATGCACTTGCCTTCTCTCTTGGGTGCTGTCTGAACAGGGTCATTGCACAAGTCCACCTGCGCCTCCCAAAAGAGAAGCCTTGCCAGTGTCACATGCAGTAGAAGGGTTGAGCAGACATGTACCCACACAGCTTCTATCGTCAGGAAACAAAAGAAGAACAAAAAAATAACAACAACCAAGGTGAAGAGGAGGTTAAAGTGGAAGATTAACTAGTACCCTAAACAATAAATTAATATCAGAACTGGGGGGTAGCAACATGGTTTTTTCCAAGATGTGTTGGACTTCAGAGTTTCAAAAAAGTTTTACTACGTGTTGCCCCCAGAGGGTTGTGTCCCATATATCTGTCCCCTCCCAACCAACACAGGACCATCAAAAATGGTGCTCAAAACCAAAAGGAGAAAAGGTGAGTAGAAGACTCCTGTTGCTGTGGAAGTTTTCCAGTGCACCTACATTAGAAACATGGGAGCTGGTGCCTTTCGCAGAGGCAAAATGCAGAGTTCTGCCCATGTGGTGCTGGCTCCTGCAGAAACCTGTGTGGACTAGGAGCTGCTCCCTTGGGGTCAAGGCACTGCTGCGAGCTTCGAGCAGTGCCTGCCTCTGTGAGAGCAGAATCATCTCCTCTCCCCTGCCCCTCCTGCAGGATGTGATACAATGACTTAATGAGTAAACAGTTTAATGGAAAAATAACAGTATTCTGGGAGTTAAGCTGTCACGTGAGGGTGAAAACAACATCAAATCAGGCAAAAAGGCTGAAATGAATCCACACAGTTCTAATATCATAGAATCATAGAATAGTTAGGGTTGGAAAGGACCTTAAGATCATCTAGTTCCAACTCCCCTGCCATGGGCAGG
>JASSUY010042605.1:0-17384 GCA_032466535.1 Forpus xanthops
TAAAGAGGAGAAGTTTAGATTGGATCTGAGGAAGAAATTCTTTACTGTAAGGGTGGTGAGGCACTGGAATGGGTTGCTCAGTGAAGCTGTGAGTGCTCCATCACTGGCAGTGTTCAAGGCCACGTTGGACAGAGCCTTGAGTGACATGGTTTAGTGGGAGGTGTCCCTGCCCATAGCAGGGGGGTTGGAACGAGGTGATCTTGAGGTCCTTTCCAGCCCTAACTATTCTATGATCCCCAATTATGTAGCTTCTTTTTCTCTGCAGTGCTTCACGTGAATGGACAACTGTTGACTAACAGGTGGTGTACACCAGAGAACCAAGGCACTGATTTCATGCTTGAAGAACTACATGGACTTGTCATTTACAATAACTTGAGTTTTTTTAGTTAAAATGATTACACTCATGAACTGAAGCAAGAAAAGTAGAATATAGAACAGCACAGAGACAAAATCAGCAGCTTATTGTACTACATAGAAAGCTGTAGTTTTTTTATGCTTTCTCAGAACATCCAAGAAGTATTTTGTTATACTTGGGACTCACACCCTCTTAATTCAAAGAGACTCTAACCTAAGCAAATAAATAATGTAGCTGTGAAAATCCTTATATTAAGCACGAGAAGTTTTGTGGTAAAACAACAAACACAAAAAGCTTTCCAGACATTATATGTCATCTAACTAACTTGTTAGAGCTGATTTATTAATTGGAATGTCTACCTGGGCTGTTATTCGTCTTAATTTTAAGAAGGATCCTAAATGTATGTAAAGTCCACCCAAATGCTGAGTATTCTTTTTGCAATCACAAAGCCCCTTTCGCTACTGAACAACACCTCCAGCTTATTGAGAAAATCCCCTATGCTGCCACTGCAGTGTGCAGAGAGTCTGAGGTGATGACCCCGGAAGATAGCAAATCTTGGGGTCTTTTTGGGTTTGGACACTGCTCCCACAGGTGGACTGAATTATTAATTTCAATGCTTTGCTCAGGTTTTGTTTCTTTTTGAGCTCATAAAAACACTTGACCTGCATCATTCTATTTCTAGGATTGACAATCTGGTTAATAATGTGCATATCAACATTTTTCATACGAACTTTTTTTTTGATTTCTTTGCTCATTTCAATCCCAAATAAAGCCATACATCTGTAAGCAAGTTTGGAACAATATTTAGCAAATGTTCTGCTCTGAGTGGTATCTATATTCGTCCCAAATCATGCTTTGCTTCGCAATCATATGGGCAAACAATTTGTAATTTTCATAGGTTCAGCAGTAGTAGTCATTTTTTCACCAATGTTCTGTTATTCACCACGTTATGTAGTTTATTGCTGAACAGTTTACTATTTCTAAGTTTACCTTTAATCAGGTTACTGTTCAGCACTTAAGAGAGCACATACATACGTGGGCACTGAGAGGAGATTGACTGAGCTGTAGAAGGGAGCCAACATTTTCATTTACACGGTCATTTCACTATTTCTGCCCTCTAGCAGAAAGGTAACATTCAGACTCTATATACTCCATAAGATACTAACATTTTATTGTTAATGCTGGCCTGGCTATGGATAATAGATTTAAATTGTTACAGTCCCAATGAGTTCACCATAATAACTCAATTAAGTGATTAATCATGACAGGCACTGCACTGTACAGGGATTATTGCATGCCTTTAAAAAAACATAAGACAAAAAGCCTGGTATTTCAGCTACCAAGAAACCTCTGAAAACAAACCTCCTGTCCACCTTGTTGAAACAAAAAAAACTATGGAAGGAAAATAGGTCAGTCTTACGTTTAGTAGTCTGAGGACATCTATCACCACTTGAAAAAATTCTGCACAGATACTGTATTTATTTCTCATAATACATTGCATGGTGATTTTTATCCTGGAACAGAAAAATTATCCAACCTATGGTTTAATGTTAGGACCCCTTTCTGTGTATTTTGACAAAGAACATGAATCATTAGGAAACTGACTTCCAGGCGTCCTTTTGTGGAGGGAGCAGACATGGAGACATTCTCCTTTCACGGAGGTTTGGCTGCAGAGGCAGCACAAAGAAATAGTATTAACAGCTAGGAGCTGGTGGGATGGAGCCCAGTTTACTTGAGCCAAGCCCTATATCATTGTCAGAACTTTGCTAGACCAAAGAGATGATACGAATAGCAGCAGATAAATTTATATTGACTAAGGACTTTGGTCTAGATGCAGTCACACAATACAGAAATGCCCAAATCACTTATTTCACTAAAATTATGAGGAGAGCTGAAATCTTGCCATGTTAATAAAAATAATTTAATTTGCATAAGCCACTTACCACTCTACCGACATTTAGCAGTGTTGTGTTGTAATGTCATCCAAAACAGTTAGTGTTTCTCACCTAAATATAATGTTAGGAAAGGAACTTAATGATTAGGCCAGTTAGAGCCAAATCAGGAGAATATGAAGCTACTCCCCTTTTTAGAGCTTTTGAGATGAGTATGCAGTAGACTTCATGGAGAAATAATAAAGAGTCTGATTAACCCTGTTTCAGGGTAGAGCAATGAAATATAGAGTAACATGGAGGGTATTGTGATTAAGCCTGTGTTTGCAAAAGGGTTTGGTTTTCCTTTGATCCCTGCTTTTCTATTAGAGCTCTACTGTGAGATCTCACTGGGCTGTATTCAGTACATGAAGGTCACTGTCCCTGTAGGAAACCTGACCAGCGTCAAGTGTAGGAAGTTGTCAGGTATCAAAAGATTCATTTAACACAGACTCTTTATTGATATTGTATTTTGAAGGATTTCAAAAAATGAACAAACCATGAACTTCATCTTCAGCTTTCTTCCCACAGAGTCCTTGGACTTATCCCTGGTATCATGTATATCAAATATCCCCTTCCCATCTTATAACTGATGTCAATGGTAGAATGTGTCTTCACATCAGCATGTGCTGTCCAGAACAGAAGATGAAGAAAGAAGATAAAGATGCTCAACCTATCCTGGAGGGGTCAAAATGAAAAAGGCGCCATTCCTACAGGGTTGACTTACACCTATACAACCACTGACGTACAAGTCATGCTGATGAAGGAGAAGGAGAGCTGTGAAGGTGCCTGATGCACTCCTCATCTAAATGCCATGAGGGCATTTTTGCCACTCTGGCACCAGAGCAAGAGCTGACATTCCCTTTGCTTTCCTTTCCTTTCCTGCTATCTCTCTGCTATGCTCTCTTCCTTGAGCTGAGGAAAATCATATTAGGAACACACTGTGCTTTCTATGTTTGGATTTCTAATTAGTTTACTCAATAGGGTAAGTATAATTATCCTCATTTTGAACCATCATAAGGAAATGAAACAATTTGCTCAACATCTTACCCTAAATGATTAATCTATATGCTTTTATATCTATAAAAATCCTACTAATGTATTCCTTTTATTAATATCTTCTTGCAGTTAGTTCCACAAGCTAACTGTGCCCCACATCTCACTTTCAAGCATTTACTCACAAGTAAACTCTATACTAGAGTTCTGCCCACATCACACCAGACAAACTTACTTCAGAGGGAGAGAGGCACAGCCACCCAGCAACAGCAGCGAAGCAATCTGCCATCAGGGACCACATCCTCTCAAAGTAAGTAATAAAAACTTTGAATTTGTCCCAGTTTACTCTGATAAACCAGGGAAAAATCCCCAAAACAACAGATGTGTGTTGACACTGAATTTCTCTTAGTCAGGTATTTGCAAGCACACCACTTCCCAGAGCAAATATAAAGTGATGCACTTAGGGGTTAAATAATTTAAAGAAGACAGTCTGCTGCTGCTGAATCCAACCCAGTTTTCTGGGTTACCACTCTTTGCCATAATGAAGGACTGAAAAGCTGCACACATAAGCCACAGTCACTCAGAAAGTTCAGTTTTCCTTTTTATATTTTTTTTTCCAGCTCTATTTTATGCAACTTTTTTAAGAGAAAGTGTAAAGAAACCTTGCAAAAGGTTTTTGGCAATTTCCACAGTGGCACATGTATTCTGTTCAGCAGAGTCATTGCACTGGAGCACACAAAACCCCAGCTTTCATTTGTCAGGACTGACTTTTAAGAAGCTTTTTCATCAGCACATACAATTTGGTCTGTGTGTCCTCTTTTGTAGCCATTATTAACTCACAGTGTGGGTTATAAACCCAAGCTTCCTCATCTGATGCCAACTGGCATCTGTCACCACTCTCTCCTTATCTGCTATCTCTGCCAGTCCCCAGTTTTAAATGAGGCCATGCCACGCTATTGTCAGGATTAGACCTAATGCACTGAGTTCTGTCTGCCCTGTTTATTTTTACCAACTTACTTAGATTTCAAGTCTGGGCATCTGAACTCCAGAAATGCTGGTTTTTAATGAGCACTAAATCCACACAAATGCAAAGCCTGACTATTTTTTCTCATATTTGTCCCTCTGTTCTTGGAGAGGGTGGAGGAGATGCAAAATCCTACAGCACAGATAGCTCTGCACAAATTACTTCCATAGCACTGCCATGTGCATGTCCAGGTGCTAGAAGGGCCAGGCAACACAAGGAAGGACAATTTCCCACCTGTCACGAGAAGCACCCAGAGCAGACTCAGATAATGACTCAAGCTATTGACCAGAGAATTGTACTCCTACTGTTTCCTAAACATCCTGGATGGATGAGCAAATAAATGGATTTATAACTTCCTCCTCTAATGTATAATGATGATTAGATAAAAACACTGTATGAACCATTTATAACCCTGATCTGAAATTGATGAAGCAAAATCCAAACTATGTCAAATACCAAGGCACAAAGAGCAGTGACACAAACATGAGATATAAATTTTGGTTCCAATCCATGGAAGAATGTAAAGGAGCTCCCTTCAGAGAGAGAGAGAGAGCATCTAAGTAGCTATTTAATGCCAATGACAAAGTATACTTACCCCTTTTTCCTACAGGTTCTGGTCCAGTTCATTTTTAGACATAATCAATTTCTTACTAAATATTTCAGATAGAAGTTCATTGCACTGCTGGAAAACAGCTTCCTTCACAGTCAAAACAGAGTCCTCCTCAGTCTCCCCCCTTCACATCTCTTCTTACTACTGCATGAATTTGTTTCAGCATTGTGGGTGTTTACACCTTTTCTAGTAGTTATTTGCTTGTTAAATCCCTCAGTACCCTCTTTACCCTCCTTAAATTCCACACCTTAACTTTTTGATTTATGAACTCACTAGTCAGAAAGTAGTAACAAAACCATCAGGGTACCATTAAGAAAATAAGACTAGTAAGGTTAAGCTGAAAAATGGAAATTAAGTAAGCCTCCAAAGCAAACAAATGTGCAACACTTCCAGAGGATGTTATAAGGAGTGAAATTTCATACATGTCCAGGAAGCAATTACATCCATGGAAGAAAAGCACTTCAAGTGCTGTGGAACAGAAAAAAATTGTCTCTCAGCAAGTCAGTTAGTTGTAGGTCAATAAAGGAGAGGTAGTGGACTGGGGAAGAGCGACCACATGCTTTCCTTGTTCGTTCACTGCTTCCCAAGCATCTGGTGTCAGCTACTTTCCTAGAAAAACTAATGAACTAGGTGGACCTCTGGCCTGATTCAATACACCAATTCTTACGGTTTTTTATTACCCATTTGGGCTGGGTAGATTACTTGTTTGATTGATTAAATTTATCTACTGAATCACACAGAAACAGTGCCAAGGAAACAAATTGCTGTATTCATCATAATGTCGCTGGGAGGGAGGTCAACAGTGCAGTTGCATTTCTGGATTCATAGAGATATAGCTTGTCACCCTAGGGAAGGAGTTTGAGAAAGAGCTGCTCAAGGCGTGTGCTTGCATGGGCAAGAGGGAAAGAATGGGCAAGTGCACAAAAGCAGAAGCCTCACTTGGATATTGCCCTTCATGCATCTCACATAAGTGAAACTCTTGTGACAGATGACAGATATATCTCTCTGAAACTTCAGTGAGAAGCTGTGTGAATAAGGAAATCAGGTAGCACTGCCATAAAGGGAGCTCAGGCAAGGCCTGATGACAACAAGGCCACTGCCTGCAAGAGCTATGAGGTGATGCTGGCAAGGAGCTGGGAGAAGGAAGCATTATTCAGCTCCACCAGTGCCTCTGATAGCAGGATGCTCTGCTTACAAAAGCCCAGGACAGTGATCCTTAAGAGCAAAACATCAGCACCCTGCAGAGCAATACTGCTTTGAGCTATAGAGGAGTTATGTTTCCCCTGAATGAAGTTCATCAGGATGAGCTCCAGGTCACTGGCTGAGGTTTCACCAACTGAAACTTGCACTTTCAGGCCATTACAATCTCAATATTGTATTTTCTTATGCAGAGTTTCCCCTTTCCTCACTTTCTCCTTTTTCTGTTTCACTTAATGGTGATGCTTGGCATGCATCATTCTTAGCACAAGCTAACTGAAGGTTAAGTGCCCTGAGCTTAGTGATTATACTTGGGTCAGAAGAAGGTGAAACAGTTAATGGCCACAAAACAGAATGGATTTCAGTTCTCTGTCTTCTTATCACTTTATAGAAACCTATATTTACTTAGCCTAAGGAAGTGAAATTCAGTATTGGAATTGATGGTTTTTTATTTTCCTCAGTAGAGTAATTAAAAAAATCAGATTACTGAAGTTTCAAAAATAAATAATATTTCACCACAATTGATTGCTCCTGTAAGCTTAAATGCAGCGATTCATTTAGAAATATTAAGCCCAAAGATTTGATAAATACAACTTGCTACTGAAAGAAAAATTGTCCAAACCAGCCAACCTTCAGCTTCATTGATTACCACTTGGCAAAGTGGATCTCTGTCACAAGCATGGCTTTGCAACTTGCAGTACTTAACAGTCAGTTGTAGTCTCTGACTATATTTCTCCATAAACTAGATCTAGAAACTGCAGCCCCAACAATTATTAAAGTCTTGAAGTTTATTAGCTTTATTCTTTCAGATCATTTTTATCTGTCTACCACATAAGTAGGATTCATAGACCAATTACTTACTGTTTCCTTGGTCACTTAGGTATTTAATCTATTCTGTGACTTTGGATAAGATTAAGACAAGCATCTGTGGTTTTTTTCCATTCAGTTCAGGCTATTTTTTGCATTTGGGGTAGGGAGAAAAATACTGTCTCTGTTCCTATCAGTTTCATGGCTCTGATGCACTTCACTCCTGGTTTTCTGTACCTCACTTCTCTTTCCAATCTATAAAATACTTGGGCAAAGTGCTCTACTCTAAACTGATTTGTACATGCTGAAGAGAGCTTTAAAGAACTCACAAATAAAAAATAACCTTGTTCATCTATCTGTTTTCACCTTATTAAACCAAAGACAGATTGTATTAGATTATGTATTCAGTTGTATTACAATCATCTTAGTACATGTGTCTGCGGTAGTCATCAACTTACAAACATACGCTTACATAGATAGCTTTATGCTTGAAATATTTAGAGTGGGTTTGGGGGTTATTCAACTACCAAAATCCTCATGTGTGTTTGTATATACAGGAACAGAGCTACAGCTTTCTGGGAAGCCATTTCTAGACAGAAACATGGCACGCTGTTTTACACTGTGACAGATCTTGCAGTAATACTCAAGTCTTCAAGAAAGATTCTCACAAGAGCATGACTCAAACCAGCCTTGATTGTCAGCAAGAGTAAGGGATCAAATGCTCAGGTTAAGAAAAAGAAGTATTAAAGCAAGAAACCGAAGCAGTGTCACTATTCTCTGGTACAGAAAGCTGCTGATGAGCAAAACCCAGCTGCAACCTAGCTGACATAAATATGAGGATTGACAACTGAGAGGAAAAATATACATAATGAAGAAGTGTTAGATGGAGGACTATTTAGAGTTTACATAACCTAACTTTGCCTTAAACCAGATGATCTGAAACAAGCTAATAAACCAGAATAACTCACGAGGAACACATCTGATGCGTTCAACCTTTGCAGAGATCAGAAAAGCCTCATTTTGAGGTTTGGTGTTTCAATGACAAGAGTGTAGCTGTGATTTGTAGAGTAATACCCATATAAAATATTTTTCATAGTAAAAACTACTGAAAAATAAAGATTTTCACAATGCAGGACTTGCTTAAAACACTTAAAAGGTTTTAAGCAATACTTTAGATTTTTCCTTTTCAATCCTAATTTTAGAAATATTTACCAAACTTCACATTCTACTTACTTTTTGTGATTGCAGCAGGTTTTCTACATTATTTTGATTCTATAACCAAAAATTCTATTTCCCTCTGAAGTGTCATGTACTGCCTTCTGTGTTGCTGTAGATAAATGAAAAATATTTGCAATTGAATCAGTGTAGCCATATGAAGTCACAAGCTCCTTATGACTGAGAAATACATTATCGATGCACTTGAATAGTTATATATATTAGACGTATTTTCTACAGAAATCTCAGAAAGAAGTTGGCCTGAAACTGGACAAAAGCTGATCTGTGTGTGTGCTGTAACCTCAGGGATATGCTGGTCTTCCTTTTCAAGTGTGTTACAGCTGACTATTGCATGAACTGTGTGCCTGATGCGCTGTGTTGACATGTGCGTCATGATGTTGTTGTGTACATACTGCATCACATCAGTGACCACAGTGGATTTATTTAACATGCATTTTATATCTGTGGTCCTGTGCTCTGTGGATATGCCTGGGATTTCATGTGATATGAATTCTGTCTCTTTTTCCCTGAATTTAACCTTTTTTCCATTGTTCACAAGGTCTCTTCTCAGCCTCCTCTCACCAGGTAAAACAAGTGCAGCTCCCTAATCCCTGCCTTGTTGGCCCTACACTGTAGGCCCCTAACAATCCTAGCAAGCTCCCCTCCATTTTCTCAGAATCCATCCTGACTGGATAAAAAAGAGAGCTCTGAAAGGCATATTTCTGATGTAGCCTCACCAACACTGAGCAGAGAGGGAGAAGCAGAGACACCAACATTGTGAAGAGATACATATAAACCTGCTAAAGACAAGATGTTTTCATTTAAGAGTAAAGTGTCTTTAGAAAGTTCTAAATGAAAATGCAGCAGGCTAAGATCACCCTTGCCCTGGCTAGGAATGGTATAGCTCTTTGGAGCCTGCACAGCAGGACTTGGCTCTCCTTCACATTCATTTTCTTCAATGTTCTTAGATGATAAACTTTCCTAAGTGCTTCTTTAATAACTAGGCACAAACACTGCACCAATCAGCTGAAGACTGCTGCCATGCAGCAATTGGGGCAGGCAATTCAGATAAAACTTGGTTCACTCACAGTCTGATCCTAGCAAGGGTGAGAAAGGGATCCTCACTCAGGACCAGTAGCTATTTCAGCTCCAAAGGACAAATACAATGGCACACACACCTGACTGGTGACAATAGTGAACAACTACCAGATAGATTAAATTAACTCTGTCTACTACAGATACTGCAGAGTGTGATTTGATCAGTTCTTGCCCATCTTTTCTGATGTTTTCCACTCACTGTAATTGCTGCGGTGCTATGCAGAACTACAGTTCTGCCCAGTTAGGGGCTTCATCACACCTGCCACGGCCAGTCAACCCTTCTCAGCATCCCCTCCTACTTCTGGTCTTCAAACTGCTGCAAGTTATGCCATTGCTCATCCAGTTCATTCCAAGTAACATTCTAGAGAAGATATAGCTGTTTACCAGCACTCACCACAGGGCGATGGCATCTCAAAACCACTGTTGAAACATATTTCCATTTAAGTAGGTGAAACCACAATCTGGTGAATTTAAAATACATCTCTCCCTGAATTCAAAACACATCAATTTCTGGCTTTGCCAGGGATTTGCTTCTACTTTTTACCATCTCTTGGTGACCACAGCTGGTCCTCTATGCCTCTGTGTATGCTGCTTCGAGCTATGTAAATAATTGCTAACACACAGGCCTACACACTCAGCCTGGTGAGTCAATATTGCTTTCTCATGTAATGAATGATTATTGGACCCACTGTAAGATTCTCCAGAAGACTGGGGTTATGACGTCTGTGAACTATGGTTACAGCTTTTCCCACAACTGAAGGGACTAGGATGTTTTTTTCCAGTTCAGCCTATCATGCCACAGATTACAGGTGAACTCATGCTGCAGCTGGTCTTTCAGCCACGGTATTTATACTTCCCTCTCCACGCCCAGGCCATTTAGTTTCATGAAAGTTTCAGGAACTCAGGATGGAATTAAGGAGCCGTAGTTAGGCGCTGAGGTTTAGACGGGCAGGATCTCCCTCTGGAGGTTTTGTACAGACACTGCTCCTCTCTCACGGTTGCACAGAGACCTGTGGGAGAAAAGCTTTGAAATGCTGCTGCAAATCAGATCTCTCACCACGACTGGCTGTCCTTGTTTTCTTACAACCCCGATACTTCTGCCAAATGTAGCTACAATTGCCCCGCAGCTTCAGACAAGAGAGCTCTCCCCTCCTCTATCCCAAACGGAGAAGAGATAAAGCTGTCTCTGTGTGCTGGACATGGGGCCAAGGCTGCCAAGTGAGCAGTGCCAAGCAGCAACTGGGCGCTCCTCTCTCAGTTTTGCTCAGGAGGGCTAACCCAGCTTATCTATCAAGTGGCACCAACATTAGAGTGGGACTAAAGAAATCTGATGATGGAAAATGAGCCTCACAAAGAAGATAAGGGACCAGAGGAATATCCAAACCAACCCATAATGATGCTCCTAAGAAAGGTGTTTCAAAAGCACAAAGCAAAGCCAACACAAACTACTCCAGTCTATAGACATGTTGAATCACTCCTCTGTTTGTTTTTGTTTGTTAGTTTTTCCAGATACCCTTGGCACACCATAAAGTATTTTTGGGCATAGGAAGAAAGCTACCAACTTTTCCCAACAAAATATCCTGGATGTTCTAAAAGGTTTACAGTTCTGAGGTCAAACACAATAAACATGCCCTTTCTCTGTTTAACTGGAATAATCTGTATCAAGAACTTAGAATCAACCTTTCTTGTAGAGACTTTGTTGGATTAAATGAGCTTCACTATACTTTTTTTATATACTTTCATGTGTCTTTTGAACTCATGTTGATCACATATCCCATCAGTTATACTTTTAATAGGACGTCATCAGTCTAAAACCCAGTGAGTTAAAAAAGTTGCTTGAAAAGTTATGCTGTAACATCAATCCCTGTTATTAATGTAAGGCTTCCACTGAATTCCAGTTCAGTTGGTATAGAATTCCTGACTAAAAAAGAATTTAGACTGAAATCTCTTTTGAAATTCTAATGGCTAGCAAACTGAACATCTCAAAATCAGAAAGCACCTTTATCACATTTAAGACTTTTTTTTTTAAATAACAGATTTTTTTTCCCAATTTTGGAAGTATATCTAAGCTAAAAATATATAATAAAAATCAACCCATGATCTGAAGGGAAGATTGCAGTGCATAACCATAAATGCAACAAGACCTACGGCCTGGGGTAGTAAGAGTAATTTTCAGATATAAGTTACTGGAAGTTAAAATGTTTTTCTGCTGTGTAAGTGACTTTGGAATCAAGTAAAAGGAAGGCAAAGATACTGCTCCTATACTACCTAAATGCAGAATTTATTTTGATCACTAAGAGGCGCTGCTGCATAGGAGTCGTGGTCTATTCTCTCCACTCTGCGAGGTGTAGCCCACAGTAAATATCTGCAACACAGAGATTATTCTTATTTTATTCAGATAGGTGTATGCATTATCTATATGTATCTATGTCTGAATTAATATTGTTCTTTCAACAAAAAAAAAGTCATCTTAAAAAATACATTTTACTGTGTGACAGCTGTATCTTCAGAAATATCCTTTATTTTCACTCAGCTTGGAAGGTTTTGCACTAGACTTAATCTCAGCAATCATTATGAAAGTTAGGACGTTACAGACAGCAAATTCTTCGTTTCTGAGGCTGTGTAAGTCCTCAAGCTGGTAATTTACATCAAAATGAATTTCAGACTTACAGAGTCAAGTCTGTTTTCATGAGAGGATCTAAGGACAGGCCACAGTCCTTTTACAGGGTGACACACAGAGCATGCAATTTTACTCCTTCATTTGCAAAGACGGAATTTCAGGAGGGGGCATAGCTAAGCCAGAAAAATACATAAATATTGTTAAAGTTGTCTACACAGGTGACTTACCAGCTGGTACAAGTTGTTGTCATTTGGCAAGGAGATTTCTCAGCAGAGTTCACAGCAAGATGGATGAGGACTGGGGTGGCGCAGGGTATGAATCTTGGGAAGGGTTTGTAGGTGAGGAGGGTAAATGTACCCCTAAAACTCATTATCAGTACAAGACTAAAATGAACCCAGCTCCAGGGTGCAGCCAGCTATGTATCACCTAGAAAGTACATGTTGGGCTTACTACAATTGATTTGGTTTTGCTTTTTCCATTCTTGATAAAAATATTAGATTATAAGATGGTATGGGGTCTTTATGGCTCTTCCAAGATGGTTTTTAAGAAAATGGAAACACAAATATTACTTCACTCCTTGAAGAACTGCAGAGAAGAATTTATGGTTGTAAGCAGTGATTAAGCAAGAAACTACCCATCTCATCAGAAAAGTGTGTGACATGTAAAAGCTTGTGTAACAATCTGAACTCTATCAATTTACAGTTTGTTACAAGTGCTTTGTATACCATTCTGCAGTTAAAAGCTAACTTAACAGGCCTGTCTTTTGGAACGATTTCTGTTCCATTATTAAAAAACAAAAAAAAAAAAAAAAGGCGCAAACCCTAAGAAAGAAAAGGGAGATAAACTGTATTTGCAAAGGCTCTTGTAGCTATAGGCTTTTCACATCATTTGCTTCTTGAAGAAGCAAAGCAATCTAATGCAGGAGAAAGCAGTAGTTACAACCACAACGTTTACTGCTTCCCACTCTTTGCAGATAGTTTAACAATTAAATTAGAGGAGGGATGTTCTTCTGCGATCAATGATGTTGGAACATAAAACAAAACACTTTCCAAAGGAGCGAGCTTAAGGTTATGGTTTTGAATGCAGCAAAGCTGTTCCTATAGCAAGCTGCTGCTAAAACGCAGTCCCCTTCCCTACTCTTGGCCTTAGGCCTTGCGCTGATGCTTGCCTACCACAAGCCAGTTAAAAAAAACCTAACCTAACAGAAAACATGTTTCCAAGTTAAAGAAAAGTCAATATGTTTTTGCTAGTTCAACTTCCTCAGCTCCTGCACTAGGTGCTCAGACAAGCACCAGTGCAAGGGAGGGCATGGGAACAGGCACCTGCAGCATGGGCATGGGATCAGGTAGGGATGTCCATTTAGGCAGCAGTTTTTGCCTTAGCTTACATGGATCATCAAACTGAAACCTACCCCTTTCTGTCTTCTATTTCCCTTTTGTGACTGATTTTTGTGTAGCCCTTCTCTTGTGGATGAAGAGTCTTTTACAATTTATATCTCTGATGAAGGTCCTCTTCAGACATTAACTATTAGAATATCTATTAGAATAACTATTAGGATATACTCTTAGCATTCATATCTCATGCCCGTGGAAACTCCAATTATCCCTATGAGAACAGGGTTTTTCTTTTCATTTTGAAGTCCTGCTGTTCTTTTGGCCTTGGGTGGCTGAAAATTCCTGATGTTATTTAATGTTGTGCAAAAAAATGTCTTTTGTTAGTCTCAGAGTGATAGCTCATTTGTGACAATTTGTAAGTAGGAGACGGTGGCAACATCAAGATACAAAATTCAGCACAGAAAAAGAACAGCTGAGCAGAAAAATGGCTCAGCCTCTTCAAATAGAGGAGGATTTATAATTGTCAACATATAGAGTAGAAACATAACCCTAACCCTAAACATTTTCAGTGGAATTTCGCCTTTTTAAATTGCAACTGCATTTAAGCCATAAAAATACTAAAGGCGTTTGCTGGAAATTCTGCCTAACTCCCAATATATCCTTGCATAACTATTTTTGCCACTGTAGCAAATTACCAAGACACCATCAAAGCAGACCAAATGCAAGACTTTTCTGTATCTCTGCCCTTGGCAACTGTAATAAAGCTGCATATCCCTTCAGAAGGGTAACGGTATACCAGCAGGGATGGCTTCAGAACTTATTTTCATCTTTCAGCACTAAGAGTTTGGTGGAAAACATTCTGAATAATAATTAATTGATGATATAATGATTGTATTTATGCAAGTACTTTGCTCTCCCATGAGCTCTGCCTTTAACTGCATCCCAGCATAGTATTAGCAGTGTCTGTCTTTTGCTTTATTGTTCAAGTTCAGTCATTCTTTCCATTTCTAGAGGCATCACAGAATTCATAATGGAACAACTCCATGTAAAGTAAAAATTACTTCCACCATAATTAAACACTCTCCTTGCTGCAAACATAATAAATCAATCAGCTTGCTGAAATTTGTTCCAATTACTATAATTCTTGTATCTCAAACTCTGATAATGGTCTTTTCAATTCAAAGCCCATAAACAATGGTTAAATAAGAAATAATGCAAAGGAATGGTAAAGGGAGGAAAAGGATTATTTCCCTGGAAACACGATGACCATTTTGTATTCCATCCAAAATGCCTAGGAACAGCAAGGCAGTGACTGTATGTCAACCACTGAGGAAAGCACATAGCATTTCTCTTTCACCCTCCCATTGCATAAAATTTGGAATAATCTTGCTGCATAATGCAACTAATGTTTAACTTCTCCCAGTGTTTACTCAATTTTTAATTGTGTAAGGATCTAAAATACACAATAAGCTGTTCTGCTAGTCCTCAACATTAAGAAAATAAATTAATCAAGTGATGTCCAGCAGAGAGTGTTGTAGAAACTCCACATTGATCTTCATTATGTTTATGATTTTTTTCTGTAGCCAGGGCCATCAGAAGCTAACCTTTAACTAAAATTATGTCCAGATTCCTCCTCTATCACTTCTAGAACTGGGCCTTAAGAAGACGAACAGTGCCTCTAAGACGTGTGATAACATCAGCAGAATTAGCATAGCACGGAAATGTAGTTTATGAGGAATATTATGCAGTGAAGATGAAAAACTACACTGCAAGAGTATGGTAGCCACTTTAACATTAAATATTTTTTGGGTCATAGGCACTGTTGTCTGTGCTGATTCACCCACATATCACATTGTGTTTAATTCTTTTTTTCCAATTAAATAAAACACAATCTCACTATCTCATTGTTTTTTTGGCAAGGACTGTGTGTTTTCCTCTTGTGCCTCTTAAAAAGAGATGCAGATTCTTAAACAGCTGGGCATCCAACACAGATGATCTCATTCTTTAAATCTGTAGCATCAAAACAAGACAGAAATAACCTTTCAGTGCAATGAATATTTTTGACAAGATTAATGTCCCACACAGGAAATGGGACATAGAATTGGTTTTTAAATCTTTAATATGTGTCTCTCAGAAGAAAGCTGAATTAACTTTTGGAAACAAAGAATTTTCCCATGGCTTTACCATAATAATTGTTGCCAGCCTGATTTATACTCACTAAAAGCTTCTGCTTTCCCTTTTAACTTCATGAGTAATTTGGCTGCAAGGCAGAGCAAGTTTTTTGGTAGCTCTTCCTACCCATCACTAAAGCCATTCTTTACATGAGTGTGGTTTTCAGCTGCACTTCAGATCTGAAAGCAGAACTCTTAACAGTTGCTGAAATAAATTCCAAAATATTGTGACTAATACTATACACAGAGCTATAACTCATCCTGCCAATAAAGGGTAAAGTCCAAAACAAAAATCTTTGTAGTCCTAAGATACAGGAATTTTAATAAAAAAACTTGAAGTATCAGGGGTTTTCAGGGCTATTTCTGGCTCCATGAGCGATAGAGTCCTCAGGAGGCAAGAGAAGCAGAGATTAGGTAGGTATATGTGTGCAGCTCCTGCTTCCTGCACACCACTGCTTAACACCAAAGGATCAGGTGTTTTTTGGAAGTGAGATGAATAACATAGTTTGCTTCCCTCAGGACTTTTTGGGGGGCAGGTTGGTTTGGTGGTTTGGGGTGGGTTTTTTGTTTGTTTGTTTGGGGTTTTTTTGTTCATTTCATTTTGTGGTTCAGAGGTTTGAGTAAATTTTCTGGGTAAGCTGGAACAGGCTGAATCTCCAAGGAGAGGAACAGCTGTGAGTGAAAGAAATGTTCCTGTTCAGAAAGGGCTTTCTCATATCTACTTGAAAAGTAGTTATATTTCTATATATGTGCCTGTGTACTCTAGAATATAATTTATTGCAATAACAAACAGGATATTAGGGTCTCTGACACAAGCTGCAAGAGGCTTAAGAGCAACAGGGCAGAAAGAGCCCCATCCTGCAGCAGCCAGCAGAGGCAGCAGCCAGCCTACTGTAAAAGCTAACTACAACCAGTGGTCTCAGTTAATCTCAGTCTAAGTCCCATTGGAATCACTGAAGCAAACAGCATTCGACTAACTCCTGTGATGGTTCTGCCACAAAGGATACTTATTACATGACATTATTCCTCAAACTTCATCTTTTCCCAGAATCCTGGCAGTTACCTAGGCTATCAAATGGGAACCAGGTGTCTTTGCTTTTTTTCTGGGAAGAAGGAATAGAGGAGGAGAAAGGAATTTCATGGCCAGTAGCTGTATGAAGAGCACCCCTGTTCTTTGGATCCTGAAGAACCATATCCAGCAAATTGTGTGTTCAGCCTCCTCTGATGTCAAGTGTCAGAATACAGTGCTCCAGATGGACAACAAACCAGCTGTCCTTCATAAGGATTTCAGGGCCAGGCTGCCTTGCATGCTGTGGTCACAGGCTCAAGATGACTTGGAACAGAGCTCTATCAATATCTAGCTTTAGGCCCTCCTCATTAATTTCACAGTTTCCTTGAACAGCTGACAAAATTGCTTGAAAATACATTGCTTTGCCTATATGTAGATGCTGATAATTTCATAAATAATTAAGCACTGGTCAGAAACAAAAACACTGAGACTTTAAATTTTGCCCTAAATCAGTACCAAAAGTATCATTTTTTTTTTCCTAAGATAAGAAATTCTAAAATATTTGGATTACAAATATAAAAGTTATAAAAAGGCATTGCAACACACACCATGAAACATTTCCTTCCTTAGCACATTAACCTTTTAAGGAGGCATAACAAAATAATATTGGTTTTAATATATTTTAAATTTTCCACTGTTTTTTTTTTTTTTCTTTTTACCTGCATTTCTCCATTTTAGAGAGAAGGTATTGCACAGAGCAACACCATCACCACGCAGTCACCAAGCTGGGCTTTTATCATGCTTTTATATTTTGTATCACTGTGGTCTACACTTCACACAAATAGATAACCTCTGCTCTCATGAGACCTCAATTGGAATATTGTGTGCAGTTCTGGTGTCCTCAACATAAAAAGGACATGGAAGTGTTGGAACAAGTACAGAGGAGGAGGGCCATGAGGATGATCAGGGGACTGGAGCACCTCCCCTATGAAGATAGGATGAGAGAGTTGGGGCTGTTCA
>JASSUY010042607.1:0-14295 GCA_032466535.1 Forpus xanthops
CTCCATTGCTGGCAGTGTTCAAGGCCGGGTTGGACATAGCCTTGGGTGACATGGTTTAGTGGGAGGTGTCCCTGCCCTGGCAGGGGGGTTGGAACTGGATGATCTTAAGGTCCTTTCCAATCCTAACTATTCTATGATTCTATTGTTTGAAAACTTCAGCTTTTCATGAATTTTTTACCTATCAGCTGATAGGAGAAGCATCTTCAGTCTGCAATATTTGATAGTACCTTACTGTCAAAATGAAAATAAATGTAAAATAGCTTATGAATATTCACATGCCATATCCCAGAAAACACATATTCCAAGCACAGAAGTTTTATATTATGATTCAAGTTTATACTTCATGAGAATTTTCTGTATTTCTTCTGTGAATACTTGATGTCACTTCTTTATTGCCTCTCTTTAAAAGATTCCCTTTACAGCTTTTTCAATTGCATGTATGGTCTTCAATCCTTAAATCTTATTACCACATCTCTTGAAAGAAATCAAACCCAAACCAAGCAATTAGAAATAGATGATAACTGATAGGGTACTGTTGTATCTGTAGTTTTCAGTTCCCCAAGCAGTCATCATTCAAACTTGGTAGATTTTCTTAGATCTAAATTCTACCAACTGGCCCCTTCAAGTCTAACAACACATTTGGGGAAAATTAATTTTTATGAAAGCTTCTTTTTCTTTCTTATAAAAATCATCTGAGACACATAAAAGCATCTGAGAGCATCCATACACATGATTACCCAAGGGAGTCAGGTACTCTTAGTGTATATATAATGAAGTATCTGTCTCTCTTGTGTAATTATGTGTATACCAAAATGTTCACTCGTAATTGGAAAATCTTACCCAACATCTACTTAAAGTGTTATTTTTTTCATTTGGTACATGAGAAAATTAACTGGGAAAAAAAAAAAAAAAGTGATTGCCAAAGATTACACAGAATGTTCTTTCATCATTGTTCCTGACAGAAGCAGGATGGAGAAAAAACACAAACACAAGGAGATGAGATGAAAGGAGGATTGCCAAGGAAGCCAGACTTCTAAACTAAGCTCTGTGATCTCTGTGTTTTTCTCTAATGGGTGTCCTCCTCAACTATCCCAATGTTATGTTAAGTAACAGGCTTGTGGCACTTTCTGCCGCCAGAATGCAGAGAAAAACACTGTACTTTCCATTAAGATGAATCAGCTCATTAAATAAAAATCAACTTCAACTTTCATCTACAACTTGAAGCAAACCAAACTTTTTTGAGGGACATATAAACACACACGTGTGTGCATGTATTTCTCTATATAAATACATATATTGAAGTCTACACATGCAAATATAATGCTTCTGAAAAAGCTGTGATGGCTAATGTCACAGGCTTTTATGCTTACCTCTCAGGTGTCCATTTTCTGTGGATATGACTAGGACAGAGGTGTCTTCAGTCAATAACTTCATTCATCACAGCTGACAAATGCAACAGCAGTTTTGATGGGAACATCTGAGTCATAAAAGGAGGCCTTCAAGCACTCTAGATTCCTTCTGGGCTATTTTCATAAAAATCTCATTAGTATTAATGTAGCATTAAGGATGGATGTCTTTACCAGGTAACAGCAATGAAAGACTGCCTGAAGCCTTGCCCCTACTCTTCCAATTGACTACCTTCCTTACTCCTTCTTGTCCTATAAGACAGAGGTGGATTTAGACTAGTCACCCTAGACCCCAAGTATGAAGGGATCTCATCCTTTCAGGATGAGGACGAAGCTGTGCCCCAGTGGTGTGACTTTTCTTTCATTCTTGTGACCTCAGGCACAAGTTGCATGCAACAGCTTAATCTGAGGCTCACTCTACCAACTCAAAAAAAGTAAGGTACTGGTAGCCACCATAGCTCAGTTTTCTCAGGGTGCAATATTCAAGCTCCTGTGAATCTGAAGTGTTTTTTATATAATTACTTTATTTTTCCTGCCATTTACTAGCCTTTCTGTTATGACTGTTAGTATTGCCTGGGACACCCATTTGATGCTGGTGTGAATTTTTTGTGTTTCATGGCATGATCCTTTGGAGGGATATTAAATACACATGGCAGGCCATTGAGATCAAAGAAGATAAAAGGGGCAAAACTGCCTGGTGGCTAATGATTTGAAATTATTCTCTGACCCATCCCACATTTAAAGGACTGCACAGACCAAAGACTGCCAGCCTGAATATCAAGGAGCTGCTCCATCTCACTTCCCTTCAGAATCAAATAATGGGCTGTTGCCCTTATTCCTTTAGTCCAACTTTGCTTCTGGAGTCTCATGTATTATATTTAAATATAAGAGGCAAGACTAGAGCGTAAGGATCAGCACCTACATACAGTGTAAGTAAGTAGAGAATCTTCATGGCTATGCAAGTGTCATCCTCACATGCCCTCTCAGAGACAGATGGGTTTTTCCAGTCACCTCAGTTTCTGCCTATGGTTATGCACAATGCACTATACATAACTTATTCTCAGCCTCTTCTGATCCATAAATGAGAAGTACCTTATGTCAAGCAATTGCATCGCCCTCTGCAGGGCATAACGGGATCTGAATTCAGCTGCCAAGCCTGAAAGAGGAAAGATCTAGGTCTTTCTAACACATACCCTTCTTCTCACTGCTAAGATATTCATAATTATGTGGTGGGCTGAATTATCTCTGTATTTTTTTTTCTGCAAAAATATATGTGTGTTAGTGAAAAACTCTTAGTTCATGGCTATGAACAAAAGGCACTCTGTCTTTCTCTAGCTAGTCACTGATTTATGAATCCAATTATCTTTTTTTTACTCAAACCCTCAGTTAACTTTTCCTTGTCTTATTTCTAAATATCCCAGATGTGCTAGTTTTTACTGTGCAGGCATCCAGCATCAAAACTAGTTAGCATTATACAAAAAATGCTGGAGCACCTTGGAATTTACTCTCGTTTAGGCCTTAAGTGATTGACCAGTTTTGATAAAAACTTTTTAAAAATCATTTTCTTGAAGAATATGAACAAGGGAAGAAGGTTGAATAGTGAAAGTAGCAGACTTTCCAGTAGTCACAAACCAACACAGATATCTTGGATTATTTCTTTGTCTTGATTCTTTTCTCTTTTTCTAAGGGCACATACATAAAACAGGAAAAAATATAAATTGAGGCCACTGAATCCTTCAGATTGTAAATACAGAAATATAGTAGGTGTGATTTTTTTTTTACTGCTTCAGAGGGAAGCTCAGAGCCTGATTTTCCAAGATATATTTTTTAGCAATCTGCCTTGCACCTACCAAAAATGCTGAGTCAACTTATTATATTGACTTCAATTTGAGGGGTTTGGTTTTGGGAGGTTTTTTTACAGCTGAGATAATCCACTATCTATTCCCCATAAATTTGTCAGTAATTTCTTCTTACTTTGTGAATAAAATTGGTGCTTTGATGAGTATTCCTTATTCTTGCTGTCTCAGCAGTGCTGTCCTTAGAGGAATGGCAAATCTTCTCTCAGACCATCAACAGTAGCATTAGGTTGCAGTCAAATACAGTTAAAGCAAATCTCCCACGTTTGTAACTTCAAGTCCAGTTTGTAACTGTCAAGATAATGCATATTTTTATAAAGTATGAGGGTAAGTTGCAAAATTAAACCAGTTTAAAATAACAACTTGGAGAAAAAAATACCAACTACTCCTTATATATATGTGCCATGCTGTCATATTCTGAAATACAGATTTATAATTGCTACATTTTGATTTACTGATGGAAAACCATAAAAGATATTTTTATAGCTCCATCGATGGGAAAGAGTTGAATTTCTGACACTTAAACAACACTGTGATGAGTACTTCAGAAGAATTTTTATGGATAATAGGAGGTAGATGAAGGAATATGGATGAGTACAAAAAAGATTTTTTTTTTTTTTAACTCCATTTTTTATTTTCAGTGCGTATATTTTGTTGTGACTTTGTTTGGAATATTTTTGGGGAGAATATGTTCAAGGACATCTTTTTAAGGCAAATGCAGCAAAGAAACTGCTTCTTCAGAAAGCCAGCAATCAGCTGCTTTCAGAAGGTGGGTAGCCCACAATTCCATAGCACTATCTGCAATGCTCTGTATTAACTCTTCACATGAATAAAAGAATTGTGGAATGAGAGAAGACTGTGCAGCCAAAAATCACTTTCCTATGCTTAACAATAATATTGAGAGCTTTCTACACTTATAGTGACCAGTAACATAATCATCAGTGGAAAAATTAAATATTACTAATGGCATAGCCTCACGCAGGCCCATTAGCACTGAGAGACAAACCATTGCTCCTATGGAAAACAGCTCTTGGAGTTTGCAGTCATTTCCTTGTGTCACTGCTGTTATGTCAGTAAGGATGATGGAAAGCCAGTCAGGGTCAGAAATTCCTAAGGATGAAGGCATTTGGCATGGTAATGACAGCACAATCAGAGAACAAAGATGACACCATCGAGAAAAAGCAAAGCAGCTCTGGATCTATACAAGAGGAAAGCCTGACACTGTAGCAGATAAGAATATTCTTTTCAAAGTAAGCTTCACTGCCTACAGACCATGTGAGAATTTGGTTAACAGTTATTTGTCCTTAGTTGCAGTCAGATTTCAGACTCATTTTAAGAGCAGCTCCAATTTTCAAAAAAATTTGGTTTGCCAGCCCCTGTGAGCAGCTGGGAGTATGTGAGCATTATTACTGATTGCAACACTCCCCAGTCACTGATTTAAACTCACAGGAGCTCCTCTCTCACCAAAGAGTTCCAAAGTAAGAATGATTTACATCAGAAATAGACAGGCAGATGTAATGAGATAAAAAATCAGTGTTTCAAAAATGTGACTGCTTTGGGCATTTTTTGTAAGTGGGCATGCACATTCACAGAGAAATTTTCTCCAGAATAAAATTAATTATCAAAATGAAGACAAAAAGGTAGTCACAGACATTCAGGTGACATCTCTGAACAAGTACCAGCAGGATCCAGCACATGTATTTCCCATAATGTGTATGATGTTCTTTTATCACTCTAAATGTAAAATTTTCATTCCAATCCAGATGAAAAATAACTTCCAAACCATCAGAGACTCACACAAAATAGAAATCTTATTTTCTAGCTATGTCTACTTACAAGTGTTTGGCTTTTGTTCAATTCTAGGGTCTTTTTTTAATTAATTCAAAACATGTAACTGAAATAATCCCCCATAAAATATTGAAATTGCATCTTATTGCCAAAAAAGCATTTCCTTATCCTCATAGCTTATTTTCAATGAATATTTATGACTTTCTCTAGAGTCACTAAATTTCCCATACATCATTTTCATACCATGCTTTATCTCAGAGAAGATTTAAAGTCCCAAATTTTTTGTTCGGTAGATAATGAACAGATTTGCTCTCCCAACACAACACCAATTTCTGTCCCAAGGTGAGAGAGGTGTATATAAGGTATGCAAAATTGTATTGATCCAGCAAGTCTAAGTAAAACTTCTAATTGCATCCACTAGTTCCCTTTAGGGAAACTGCTACTTTAGTGGATGTTCCTCATCAAAGGCCAAAAAAAGAGAATTCATGCTCCCCTTTACTGAAGTCATTTGGATACTGTTTCCTGTTTCTGCTTCTATTTTTGCCTACAGGTTACTAATCTCCATAATCTAATGAGCTCAGTGTAATTTAGTTGCAGGAAGAAGAAAGGTCATAGAATGATCATTGTTGAAAATAACTTGTGTAGGCACAGCTCATGAAACCATGTTTGTAGAATATCAGACTTAATAAGTCACATGGAACTGAATTCTGTGTTTCTTGGTTGGAAAGAAAAACCTGTTGAAGTGCTGATAAAACAAAGCAGGTATTCCATTAACTTTTACTTTCCCTTGCCTTTGCTGAAGCCAGAATTTTGCCTTCCAGCCTAATGTATCTTTCACCTGATCTGCAAATTGCTGAGTGATTCAGCAATTGTAGTGGTGTTTAGTAGACAGCCAAGCACTCAGCATTGCACTGGGCTAAGGGCTGAAGTGTGGGAAACAGTCCAGCTGAAAGTGAACATCAAAGATTTTGTGCATATATTTAATTACTGCTGTAAGGCAACTGTTGAGAAATGCAGAAGTTATCATTTTCATTCATAGCTAATTATATTGACCCTTCCCTCTTACAGATTATTTATACACAAAATTACAGATAAATGTAAATATTTACTTGTAATTTTTTGCATTATTCTGTCTTACTGTTTCTGGACATACACTCTACAATAAGATTACAAGTTTTGAGTTTAAATATCATTTCTAATAGTGTATATCCTTAAAATATAATAAGAAAATAGTGAATATACTTTATGATCACGGTATTTTGCAGAAAATCTGCAAGGACACCTCATAGCAGCCTTCCAGTATCTGAAAGGGGCCTATAAGGATGCTGGGAGGGACTCTTCATTAGTGACTGTAGTGACAGCAGAAGGGGCAATGGGTTCAAACTTAAACAGGAAAAGTTTAGATTGGATATAAGGAAGAAGTTCTTTACTAGAAGTGTGGTTAGGCACTGGAATGGGTTGCCCAAGGAAGCTGTGAATGCTCCACCCCTTGTGGTGTTCAAGGCCAGGTTGGATGGGTCCTTGGGTAGCATGGTGTAGTGTGAGGTGTTCCTGCTCATGGCAGGGGGATTGGAACTATATGATCCTAAGGTCCTTTCCAACCCTAACTATTCTATGATTTTATAAATTCACATGATTCAGGCTTTGAGATGACATTATTTAAATAATATATCTTAAGCAAAGGAATAACAGCATGTAAATGTTATGGTAATGAGAATATGGATAATATAGGGTTTTTTTTGTACCTCTTTTGTGTCAAAAACACTCCTTATGTCAAAGAAACTGACCTGCACATGTATATTAAACCTCAAGGGTTTTTTTATGGGTGTTGAAACCTAATTCTGTTATTTCAATGAATTTAGAAACTAATGACATATACGACTCATCAGAAAAATCTTCCATATTTTTTTAGGGTTTTGGGTTATATTTGTGCCAGTCTGCTGCTTTTTTTTTTTTTTAATGGACACAACCTATTCATTTTCAAGTAACTAATTTCAAGCATGTCTACGTGTGAAATATTAAGTGAAAGAAGACTACTTGATACTGGTAATCTAAAATTAAATATTTGGTCTTGCTAGGTGTTAACATTTTCTTTATGGCTAATGGAAAATCAGGCATCTTCATATAGTAAATCATTCTCAGTGTCTCAGACACATTTTAGAATGAAACTAAAGGCTCTCCAAAATCTATGACCTTAGTGGTATTCAGATGCTTAACAACCAAAGAAATCAATGAAACCTAGGCATTTAGATGTCTTTCAGGATGTAGATCTGGAAAACCTTTTTATGGCTAAAAAGCTAGTAAGACTGAAATATTTCATTTCGTTGCTTTGGAAACATAATTACACATCATGATAATAAAGCATATAGAACTCAAACCAATAACTGAAACAGAATCATAGAATAGTTAGGGTTGGAAAGGACTTTAAGATCATCAAGTTCCAACCCCCTTGCTATGGCAGGGACACCTCACACTAAACTGTGTCACACAAAGATGTCTCCAACCCTCCTTTGAACACCGCCAGCGGCAGAGCATTAACAGCTTCCTTGGGCAACCCATTCCAGTGTCTCACCACCCTCACAGTAAAGAACTTCCTCCTTATATCCAAACTAAACTTCCCCTGTTTGTTTGAACCCATTACCTCTTGTCCTGTCACTGCAGTCCCTAATGAAGAGTCCCTCTCCAGCATCCTTATAGGCCCTAAGTAGCTAGAAATGCAAATTTTGCACAAAAACACACATACAGATAACCTAGAATTTCTGCTTCCTTCATGTTGCGTACAATCATAAAAAAATTAGCAAGCCTGAATACCTATATGTAGTTTTAGAGGTAGAATAGCCCACTAAAATCTTTACATAAACAGTCACCATTTTAAAGCTCTTAGCCTTTTTGAAAGCATTTGAAAGATTAATTTTTACACTGAATCATTTGGGGAACAGAATGTTAACCAGACTTCACATACGAAAATTACAGCAACTGCTGGGAAAAATACTTAAGTAGCTTTTAAGCCATGGGAAGGTATACATAGTCTTGATGTATATACATGTATGCATATTCATCTTCTGAGGACATTTGGGTTTGAGTCCTTTCAAAGGATACACTGGAGAAAACACCCATCTGCAGACAACTTTTCTCCAAGTTTTTGTTATTTTGGACACCCACTAAACTAAACATTATCTAACTTTTATTTTTTGTACAGCAATTTGGAGTCTGTAATGGAAAAATTAACTGAATGCAACTAAGCCCTCAATGTCCCATCCCACACAGTGGATCCAGAGGAAACTGATCCCTTACGTAGCCTGCGCTGTTTGTGGGAGAAGCCACAGGCTTGATGGATGTTGAAAACAAAAAACATTTAATTTTACTGAAAACTTCCATAAACTGTGTCTGAAGGAGCAAAAGTCCTGGCATAATCATTCTTATAAAAAACATGAAGTCGAAGGAGAAAGGAAAGAAGAAAGAAGAATAAGCTCACCACGCTGTGGATCTAGCGACATCTTAGTCAGCAAGCAAGAAGCTTTTCCTTTTTAGTTGTCATCCTTGACTCCACTAGTGCTCAACACAAAGGACATACTGCACAGCCGAAGGATGGTTTTGCTTTTTTATAGTGTCAGGTTCTCTGAGAACCTGAGACTCATCAGTGGGGGATCCAGTGAGTCCCAGACCTAGCTCATGTTGTGCCCTGGCAGTCATCATGGTGTCTATGCCGCTGGGTCCAAGGAGTTTGTTGCTGACGCAGTTGATATTCATGGACACAGGACAGAAGGACCAGAGAAGCACACCCCCCCTGTGGAGCAGGATCCCTGCTCAGCCCCTCCAACAATTTGCTTGAGCAATAATGAGCTGCCAGTGCCTTCCGTGTTGTTTGGAGACAAACACAGAAAGGGGGCTCTTGACCATTACGCTCACTTAAAAAGAAAAGGGTCACTTTTTTTGGGCGTTAATTTAGATGGCTTATTTACCACAGCTCTATCACCCTTGATAAAATCAAGTATGCTTCATCCCTGGAAGTGTTCAAGGCCAGGCCGGGCTTTGAAAGCCAGATTTGATCTAGTGGAAGGTGTCTCTTCCTGTGGCAGGGAGTTTGAAACTAGATGATCCTTCCAAACTAGACATTCCTTCCAAACCAAGCCATTCTATGAGCCTAAGAGCAATGAGAGAAGGAGAACTTCCGCAGGGCAGGTAGATTTAAAAGGAGTCTCATGTAGGCTAAGAGCCACTGTACTCATGAAGTTAATAATAACAGTACAAACACCAGCCTAATTTGGTTTTTACTATTTCTTTTTTCTAACATAATTATGGGCCTTGAACGTAGCTTGTTGATATATTCACCACAAAGGCACATTACTTTGAGGGGTTTTTTTTTGGCCTAATTAGTCTGTATATGGTTAGTAAACACTTCTAGAAGAAAACTAACTTAGCTAAGTACTTATTACAGTGGTTTATAAATTCTCTTTTTTAAGCTATGAAAACATTTGTATTAACTTTCTGCAAGACTTCTAGAGCTCATATTCATGTCAATGGAAGTTCTGAATGAAAATGTAAGAATATGCTTCAAGTTGGATACATGATTTGCCTGAAAATGCTGGAGTCTGATTTATTTTAAAGCTATTCTTCCGAGAGAGCTTACATAGAATTTGGCCACAGCCTGCTGTCTTTAGTCATCTTTTGGGTGGGAGGAATCCGATCTAGATATTAAAAAGCCCCCCACACATAAATGATATTAAGTATTGAGAAACACATTAAGCATTCATGAAATAATAGTAGAAAGTCAAACACTACTTCTGTGGCTGCTATGGCAAACGTTTTTTTATCCATATGCTCACAGTCATGGCAATATCAGTCTATGTATTTACACCATTCCTTGCTACTGTGATAAAGAAAAAATGTAGAAGCAAATACTTGCCCAAAATCTGTCTTCTAGTGTGCCATGGAAATGCATGAATGACAAAATTGTTTAAACTTCTTTTAAGAGGCACTCCAAAAAAAAAAAAATGCTGGTAAAGGGAGAAGGGTCTGTAACATTGGGAGAGCTTGGAAATATGCTCTCAGCCCAAGGATTTTACCTGTAACACCATCAGCTTGCTCCCTATAATGCTAACAGTGAATCTCTGAGACAGGGAGGGAATTGGGATTTAATTTCAGGAGTTAAAACCAAAAATTTAGTATGTGCATAATTTTACTAGGGCTTGGAACAACGGAACCTAGACATAGATGCTAACCCATTGTACATGACAACTGTGCCTGCTTATGCCTGTGACATGGCAGCCAGGATGTTCATTGGCAGATGAACTGCAGCTTCCAGCCTGTTCATGTGCAGGCTTGAGCCTGTTGCTACAACCACAACTGAGTGCCAGTTTGTGGGTTCAGGTTTTTGCTTATAATTTAGGCCTATTGGTTAACATCATGGGGAGAGGATAGCTCTTCCTTTTAAGCAAGCTTCTGTGCATATCCTAAGAGTGCAGACCACAGGAGAGAGAAGCAGTTTAAATGCACACACTTGCCTACAGAGCACACATAGAAAGAAAACTACATTTAAACATTGCTACCTCTGGTAGACCAGAAGGGTTTTCTCAGGTTCTGGATGACAGTTAATTGTTGGAAAGAAAGACTTAGGACACTCCTCATTTTAAGTGGTAGGAAATCTGGTTTCTATACAGCTAATCTAAAATATGAGAGCTGCATTGAGTCTCTGTTTTAATTTAGATTGCACATGAATGGAATTTGAAGAAGTACCCCATATGAGTGTCTGATCATTTATCTATTGGCTGTTATGTCATATCACAGAATCATAGAACAGGTTGGGCTGGAAGAGATCATAAAAATCATCTAGTTTCAACCTCCCTGCCATGGGCAAGGACATCTTCTACTAGACCAGGCTGCACAAAACCCCATCCAAACTGGCCTTGAACACTGCCAGGGATGGGTCATCCACAGCAGTTCTGGGCAGCCTGGTCCAATGACTTACAACACTCACAGTAAATGTCAAAATGTCGTGTTTTAAGCCTCTTAGCTGCGCAGTTTTCTCTGTCACTCACTTCCCTCACTTTCTTTCCCCTGTTCCTGGAGGGATGGGAAGGAGAATCAAAACAATGTAACTCACACAGGTTGAGATAAGAACAGTTTATTTAGTAACTGAAGTATAACACAAAAGCACTACTGCTACCACCAATAATAATAATGACAAGAGAAATACAAGGTAAAAGAATACAATCACTCACCACCTATACCCAGCCTTACCAAGCAGTGCACTCCCACCCTTTCATGTCCTTGCCCTCTGTTTTTGCATCCTGGGCATGACGTGCTGTGGTATGGAATACCTCTTCGGTCAGTTTGGGTCAGGTGCCCTTTCTCTGCTCCCCCCCAGACTCCTCCCAGCTTCCCCTCCTCCCTGGCAGAGCATGAGGCTCAGAAAGTCCTCGGCCAGCCTAAACATTCTAAGTCATAACTAAAAACATTGGTGTTATCAGTGCTGTTCCCAAGCTGAAAGTCAAAACCGCAGCCCTGCAGCAGCTACTAAGAAGGAGAAAAATGACTGCTACTGCTGAACCCATGACACAAAATAAAGAAGATATATGATATAATAACATATTATATAGTATTGTATTATAGCAGATTATATTTTATTATAGCATATTATGTTATATAATATCACATTATATTATGTTACGTTATAATATATTACATTAATTACAATACATAGATGAACAAATTACTCTTTTTTTTTCCTTACAACACTCTTGCAATTTTCTGGTGAAACGTAGTTCATCCTTCCCTGATGAGTGTAGTGCTGACTTAGAGCTTTCAACAATATTTTTTGGGCACACCACATCTCCTTCCATCTTACCTAAGTTAGGTTTTAGACAGAGACTGTTTATTTAGGTATTAAATCTGTTGAAGAGCCCACATCACTGCATGAGGGTGCTGTCTGTAGATAGTGAGAATAAAGGTGGATGTTATCTTCATAGAGCTGAAACTGGAGTCCATGTTAATTTTAAAATCTTCTCAATTTTAATATACATAGAACTTTATAAGTAAGGAAGATCAAGGTAAAGGATTAACTGCCTGGCAGATCTTCTGAGATTTGTTTAAAGAGAGATGCCATAATTTAGTCAAACCATTCACTCAGGAAACATATTTAATAGTATCTTTTTATTAAGTATGTACACCTGAGATCTTACCTATACATGAAGTCTCAGGTTTAGTACACCTAGGGAGCTCTCTATTGATACGAAAAATTGCATCATTGTCTGAAGTATTACAGAGAAGGATCATTCTCCAGTCCCTATGCCCAGTATTTCAAATAATCAAGAAACATCAGAGAAGAGCAGTGTAAACATATGTCCGTTGACAAAAGAACACAGGAAAAATGATCGTAAATCAAACAATTTTTATTTCAAGGGTAAAATTCCCTTATTAGGACAAATTAATGAGATTGCTACTATCCATTCACAGGGTCAAGTTTATTTTGGGATGCTTTTCTGTATTCATGTAAAATGTCAACATTTTCTGCTGTGGTGCTATAAAACACTCTTTTCTCCTCTCCCATTAGGAACTTCAGTAGACACTAATTAATCCTCTGGAGAAAATGTTTATAAAAATAACAAGGAATTATTATCAATGAACAAAATTTATATTTTCCACTTTCTCTTCCCCCCCCCCCTAAAAAAAAATGTCTAACTGAGAGAGCTTATGTGCTATTGCAAAACTGTGAAGTTAATTTATTAGTCAGAAATTGTAACATGCTGAGGCACATCACTCCAAAGCTTTTTGGAAGAGGAAGCACTTGTGTATATGAGTGTGTGTTCCCACATGGGAATCTCTCTCTTTCATGTAGCAATGTCAGACCACTAGAAAACAGTTTCAGAAATGTACACATTTGTTAAGAAATTCTGAACTTTGACATTTCTGAAGAATAACGTAATTCCTAGCAGGCGGAAATGTTTTCATCTTTTATTCCTAAATACAGCTCAAGATGGACCAGTCTTACCTGGATACTTTTGTAACATAGAAAACTAGAGTTTCAGCTGCATCCTAGTGATACTTCTGACTGAATACAGCATTATGGTAGCTTAGATATTTTTCAAAAAAATATTTCACCTAATTTTCCTATCAAAAATATCTTTTTTTCCTATCTGGATTGTTCCCTTTAATATCTGTTTCTTTCCTTGCTTAATAATTTCTTTGTTTATAAGCAGCTTATAGCACTTTAAAAATAAGAATTTTTCAAACAAAGATTCAAGAATGCTGCTTTATAAAAGTTTTCTAGTTCTGTAACAATGTAAATATTTAGACTATAAAGCTTTTCAGATTTGTTTTTTGCTACAATCAAACCAAATGGACTGGCTTTTAAGTTTCTTTTTATGGCTTCTCAATTTCCTGCTCTCTTCTTATAGTCCATTTTTCTGTTGTTTCTCTCCTTACAAGAAAAAAGAAACAATTGAGTAACAGAATCTCTGACTCACACAAAAAAAATGGAAAACTTTATTTTTGAAAGCTATGTGAATTAATCATAGCTTAGCTTTTAAATCCATCATAGATTATAAGTACTGTTTGAAGATAAAACTTCATCTGGTGTAAACAATGAGCTCTGGTGTTTATCTTGGTTCATTTTAACAGACAATGACCATTTGCAAATTGGATTCCTGCGTTTTTGAACTTTATGAGAGTTTGATTCTTGTAATACCATGGGTAATAAGCAAAGTGTGATGTAGGTTTTTTTTTTAATTTTTTAAAAATAATAGCTTGCTTTTTTTTTTTTTTTCCTCTTACGGAGGGTTTTCTTCAGTTGGATCAAACTCCAGCTTGGAGCATTGTTCCAGTCAAAGTCCAAGAAAAATCAGCACCCTTCAAATGTTCCCATGAAGTAATTCAGTAACTACTGCAGAGAGTCTTCATTCAACAGCCCTCACAAATTAATTACCCATGCCTCCCAACCCCATCTTCTGTAGGTAATTGTTGCTACCTGAGCTCTTATTCTAATCTCTTTCATTCATGCTTAATCCAGACATCTTCTGTGAATTTCTTAGCTTTTGCTATAGAGCTTTATTAAAAAACAGCCCTTACTCTCAGCCTCTTAGTCTAGACAGGGCAGTGATCCTGCCCCTTTTCTCTGCTCTTGTGAGACTTCACTTGAAGTATTGTGTGCAATTCTGGTGTCCTCAACACAAAAAGGACATGGAACTGTTGGAACAAGTCCAGAGAAGGGCCATGAGGATGATCAGGGGACTGGAGCACCTCCCATA
>JASSUY010042610.1:0-11677 GCA_032466535.1 Forpus xanthops
AAACAAAATGCAAGACTTGGATCCAAGACATCTGAGTGAATCCAAGATGTATAGATGAGGCCTTCAGTGATATGGTTTAGTGGTGGTCTTGGCAGTCTTGGGGTAATGGTTGGACTCGATGCTCTTAAAGGTCTTTTACAGCCTGGTTGATTCTATGATTCTACATGTATTGGTTCAAAACCTGTCCCAGATAAGCATCCTAAACCATGCTACAGCCATGCCTATTGTGATAGGCAAGCCATCATTAGGAGATTTAAGATTCTTTCTTCTCAACCAGTCCTCATACCGAGAGGCAAATACCACAGTCTTGCTGGCAAAGGGAGTCATGGCTGCACACCCTGTCTACTTGAAAATAACCACTCTGCAACTTCTGCCAGTGGGCAGCCAATCAGATCTCTTTGGGGAACGCTGGGAGCACCAAGTGACTTCCCACTGTGATTCACACAGCCTGATTAAGCCGCCTATTACCTTTCAGCAGTTAATAGAAGGAGTGAGGGGCCTTGAATGCTAATGGAGGTAGGACTAACTTTGCAGTGTGATTGGGGTTTTTCTGCCGAACCCAGTTGTGATCATATTCTGGATGCTCCTCTTGAGAATCTACTCTATAAAAAAAGAAAATCGCTCCAGTATTGCTACTGATAGCAACAGTACAAATGCAAGGATTGAATGACCATACTCCAGTTTAAAAAGAAAAAAAGTCCTTTCTCTAGCTACTATATTATATTTGTTCTTCCAGTTCCTAGGGTCAAGGCAGCCTCTGTGCACTCTCTGTGACACTTTGTGAATGGTTTCCGTTTATGTCCCTAACATTTAAGAGCAGTTTAGATGCCTCTCAATAGCAGTGAGAAAAAAAATGTGGAAAAATAAAGCTGGGTTTTATTACTGCTTAAAAAGAGTTAAGGTGGAATTATAGAAAGAAGCCTGTAAGAAAATTGGTTTGTACCTGACTACCGGATGCCAGGCTGGTGAAGAGAAACAGTGATCACCACAATCAAAACATGAGATTAGATTGTACTGGGCAGTACTGTGAGTCCACTTTAAAATAAAAACAGTATTTAAACTGCCAAAGCAGTTACCTTCAGGAAGAAAGGCCAAAGCCCACACACATTCTCCAGGCTGATGAAAGAAATTGTTTTAAACCCCACCTTTTTTCTTTTCTGCAGCTTTCTTATCCTTCCTTTTAGAACTTCTAGTTACATCTTTGGTAAGATGCATTTAATTTGTCAGGAGTGTAAGTATTGTCATTGATAATGTGCAGAAATCTAGTGGTGAAAATAAATACATTTGTTCTTCCAGTCACCAGAAATTAGTGAAGCAATACTTGTTTAATTATGAAACATATGTGTGCTTTGTTAGTTTCCATCTGTCTGCTCACTGATTTGCAATTAAATGACCAGAAGAAAAAGATACGTCCTGTGGCAATTCAGAGGAAATGATTCATCTCTTATGTTTCTCTGTAGTGGATGTCTATGGAGCAGCATGTGCCAGAGGGAGAAGAGGGAGTGGGGAAGAGAGAGAGATACGGATAGGAGGGTATGAGGAATGCTGAAAAGTCTCTTGCTTTGGCTCAAACATGTTTTTTTTCATGAAACAAAATGTGAATTCTGATTAGCTTGTCTCTCTCTTTTGAAAAAATTGGGGAACAAAGTGGAGCAAGGAAGAAGTACCTAATGGGAAGAGGAAATGGGATTGCAGAAAAGGAGGTTGGTGTGGTCAGAATGAAGAAGAAATTGGACATAAAAAGGAATGACGAAAAGTGATAAAAATTCTATCATTGAACCAGTTCAGTTCTACTAATTCTCAGGGAGTGATGCGGTAATGAGTCAGGCCTATTACTCTTTGTAAAATGAGACATACAAAAGGGCAGGAGTATTTTTAAATCAATATGAAGGGAAAAAAATGAGTAAGTTGGTGAATGTATGTTCTCTTCAGAAATAGTTTCACAAAAATCTTTTCCTGTGTAAGGTATTTCTATCACTGATAAAGATGTACAGTCTACCTCCATGTAGCTACATGGATGGGTACCATGTTACATTCTTCCCCCATCTTCTTCTTCTGTTCCTGTTCTTTCTTCCTGGAAGAACAGCATCTGGAGAGCCTTTCATACTCCTTGCAATTCTGGACACAGCCTGCACAGGCATGTCTCGATTATGGGGATGTAACTGTCTGATATTTCATCTTCATGAAGACTGTCAGGGAGAAGATAGCCAGCCATCCACAGTATTTTTAGTCTGATGTTCTGCAGTGTTTTATTGATCATCAGCAGTGTCCATCACTGTATAATGATAACTGCTTTAGAGGCAGAAAGGGGAAGGTTGAATAAGGTCTGCAGCGCTGTCAGCTTGCTGCTGGTGGTGTCAAAAGTTGGTACTCCCCTCCCTCCCTTTGCAGCTGTGAGCTTCTTGGATGTTCATGTGCATTGATGGCAGGTGGGGGTGGTGGATGGAAGGTTATTTCTCTGCTGAATTGGTACTTTCTGATGTGGCAGACTTTTTCTGTAGAAAGAGGCAGAGGGGTTGGTTATAAAGGGGAATTTGTGAAGAGGGAGGGAGAGAGGAAGGGAAGTATGTGTGATAGGTTTTTTTCAGGGTTGCCTCCAGTTCATTGGATTCTTTTCCTCCTTCTCTAGACTTCTTACGTTGACTTTATTGATTACCAGCAGCACTAGAGAGGTGCAGAAATTCCTTACATCAATAGCATGCACCTATGTTGGCTCAAAATGTCAACATCTCACAGCTGCTCTGCCCCATGTCCCACCTCTGATTCCTCTCCATAGTAAGGACTGCACAGACCAGTATGCCACAAAGGAATTAAATAAAGCATAGCTTGATACCTTCATCAGCAGTCTTAGCAAGAGAGTCAGGGTATGAACAAAGAGGCACAAATCGAGCTTACATTTAGTTGTTTGTTTGCCCTTAGAGCAGATTTCAAATTGCTGATCTGAAATGAAAGGCACTATTTCCTATTTATACCAGCCTCACCCAGTGCTAGATATATGCATGCACTTGATTAAACAGTGAGATAAGTGTGTGTGGAATGTGTGACCTTGAAGCCTCCAAAAGTTTCTGTTATTTCTTTTTACAGTTTTGCAGGCAACTCTTCCAAGTGCTAACATAATGTTTTATCATTGGTATTGCTGCTGATGATAATAAAGGACCATTCCCAGACATGTGAATGTGCACATCCCTGTCACATCTCACAGAGGAAAGTGAGCTCAGGCTGTGAATTTCTTCTGGTCTGAAAACACCAGTGCATTTAAGCCTTGGTCTAGGAATGCTCCTAAGATAACATTTTCTAAAGAAGCTGCTCCTTTTGAAACTTTCAGAAAGTGCTTTTAAGTATTTGCCAGCTGAATTGTAGTTGTTTCATTTATCTTTTTTTTTTTTCTTTCCTCTACAGATGATGATTTCTTTCATGAACTTCCAGAAACTTTTCCATCTGATCCTCCAGAGCCATTGCCCCACTTCCTCATTGAACCCGAAGAGGCTTACATTGTGAAGAACAAGCCTGTGAATTTGTACTGCAAGGCAAGCCCAGCCACGCAGATCTATTTTAAGTGCAACAGTGAATGGGTCCATCAGAAGGACCATGTGGTGGACGAGAGAGTAGATGAAACCTCTGGTAAGTTTGTGTTATGTCAGGGAGGGTTGAGATGGAGGGCGTTAATACCAAGGCCGATGTTGTAGTCTAGCAGATACTTCATATGGCAGCTACTTTAATTCACTTTTGATTCAGCTGTGAATTCTGTATCTGGCTTTACTGAACATTCGCTGTCACAACACAGAGGTAGTTTCTGCATTTAGGTCACTTAGTAAAACGTGATTGTACAGCTCCTTATGCAATTGCTTTCTCAGCCAGGTCTACTCCCTGTTCACTTCCCCAGCATCACAAATTCCAGTGGTTGCACTGTATCAGAGTCACAGATCAAGAACCACTTTCTCACCAAACTGCCAAAGAACAGTTGGGCTGTTCCTAGAATGATGTTTTCCCAGGGAGATTCAAGAAAAAAAAAAAAAAAAAGGAGAATTTTAATCATCTTTCAGCAAGAAAGAAGCAGAAAGCACACCTGGACGCAGTTTAGAGCAGCGTGTTGATCCAGAGCAACCACTTGGGTGTTATTCCATTACCCTTTTCTGCCCGTTCCATTGACCCTGTATGAAGGAAGACTACTGTAGGTTAGCCAGGAAAATAAGTAAAAAAAAAAGGAAGCCAAGAGCCTAATCCTTCCTCGGTCAGTACCAGAATGAGGTTTAAAAACTAGAGTAATAAACCAGCATAAATCAAAGATACGATTGTTCCTATTTGGGAAGGCTGGTAATCAATAGTTTGTGTCATATGCAAGGAGAGAAGCAGGGCATACTGCTGTTTTGATGGTTCTAAGAAATAACTGGATACCAAGCAAGAAAGGATCTTTCATATGGGAATTACGACACTATTTGGTCTAATTACTTAGAAAAATAACTCCACCAGATGTCTTGGAAGTCTCCTGTGAACTGAGTTTTATTTGTTTCAGCTCATTTATTTGCACAGAGATCAAAAGCATAAGCTTTTAATGGCACTGTGGTACACTCAGCTTGAAAAAGGGAAGGTGGGTGTAAGAAGAAAAGCTGTAGGAAAAAGCTGTACTAAACTTTGAGCCTGTTTGTTTGTTTGTAAGAATTGGCTTTTCTGAAAAGTTGACTGCAGCAGAAAAAAATAAAAAGAAAAAGAAATTCTTGTTTACTTAAGACATCTTCATTTTTCTTCATCCATGGGAGTCCACTGGAATGAAAGACAGGCAAGAGGGCAGCTATCACCCATTCAAAAAATTAACTAATGTTAATTTTTAAACTTTTATTAATATCAGCATTCAGAAACATGGCAATGCTTCACTACACGTGAAGTTTTTCAACTACAGGTGGAATATTCATTATTTTTTTCCCTCATAAAACTTAATTGTAGAAGAACTTCATGATACCATAAAGCAAATTACATTCTACAAATGTCAAAGGCCAGCCTTGAAAAGAGTTGCGTCTGAATATATTGAGGACAAATGTTTTGCATAACAAAGAGCAGCAATTATATGCAAACAAAACCCATATCCAGTTAGAGATTAACATAATCTACTGGCGTCATGTGGGGGGAGAGAGAGGAGGGTGTCAAAAGCTGTGCATATCAGATTTTTGACACTAGAGCTACAAAACCCATTGCATCAATAGTTTGTTAAAATTAAACTGTCATCAGAACCTACATTTGTTAGTCAACCTGGTTGTTGCCGAAAGGTTGGTTAGGGCATGGTAGCAGTGATTGTGCACCTTCTGGTAAGCAGACTGAGAATCTGGGACTCATAGCACATAGTTAGTATGGAAATGGGTAAATAATTTATTTAAGGCAGTTTGAAAAAAATATCTTCTTCAAAGTGATGGAAGCTCAGGAAAATATATCCACTGCAGATGGAGCTGGAGGAAAAGTTGCAGGAGACACTATCTGTGAGGATTCATTCTGGTGACCAAAGAAGGAGGCACCAGCTTGACAACTTGCACCAGTCAGGCTGGCAAAGACCTTTAGCTCTATAATTTTTGAGGCTATTTTGGTTTCTTTTGCTGTTTTTGGCTGGCTAGCCCAGTAGTTGTAACTGAGGGCACACCAGTAGTGACTGAGCTGCTCAGAGGATGGCAGCCCAAGTCTACGTTGCTGCTGGCTTCAGGCTTTGATCCAGAGAGGCTGTTGAAATCCTCCTGCAAACCAAATTAGGTCTAGCCTTTATAGTGGTAACTCAGGGCTCAAAGGGGTCTCAGTTACACAGTGTTTCTGGTGGGTCAGCCGTGTAATCCCAGCAACTGAAAGCTGTGTGCTTTCTTCTTTCCTGATATTTTACTGTTCTTAAGGTCTGTTCTGCCTAAATACAAAGAAAAGCACCATACTGAGGTGGTCTGCTGCTTCTGTTTTTGAACCAGGCTTTCTCTTTCAGTGCTTTAGGTAGAAAAGCAAAGCAAAGGAAAGCACGACAAACAGACAATAAAATATATGAGAGGAAAAAAGTAAAGGTCACCTATGCTTTCTTTTCTAAAGGACAGGTAATCAGGAAGAAAGAGGACTAAAATACAGGTGTGATGATAGCAGTACCTCATATTGGGATTGTAAATGATGCATGAAAGAGAGAAATAGGTTTTGATTTGAAAAAGATTATGTGTTCATGGACTTTGAGCCTGTGCTCAGGGATGAAATCTATGTATAGGTGATTAACTCTTATGAGGCAAATTTGTTTCTGTCATTGATAAAACCAGAGACAACAGCTCAACAATAGCAGTGGCACCAGAGAATGCAGTGAGAGTGCAGCAAGCTCTTATTGAAAAGAACTGCTAGATAGAAATGTTGAATATATTAAGAAGGTTTTTTTTTTTTTTGAGATAAGAAAATAAATATTCATGTACTTTTCCTACTTTATATTTTTTTCTTTGTATCAGGGAGAAGGTACAAAATTAGAGTTATAGGCACTTTGCACTGTGGGGTATTTTTAAACAGTAGGTAAAGCATTGCTGTAAAGAACATGCAGGGGGACTCTGTGGGAGCTGTTGCCTTCTGGTTCGAGAGGATGAGAATAGTAATAGTGACAGTGTGTTCTAGTACCACTTCATTTAATTGAATAAGCCTGAAGAGAGAGCCTTGAAAAGGAAAATTGCAATGGTCGAGTTTGAGAAGCCAGAAGCTTTACACAGAACATCATTATGTTCTGTTTCTTAATCCTCAGACTCACTGGAATTTTTCTTCTCTATGGAAAGACTTTTCATAAGGAAGTCAGATGCATTGGAAATCTTTCGTGCACATCTTTGACTCTTTCATTCCCTATGTGTGTGAAGTACAAGGCAGGGCATGGTCTTTTTTGTGTTTTTATGGAATATTTTCCCATTAATGTGGAAAAACATTTGTACTGAGTAAGAGCACAGGTTTTAAAAAACAAAGATGAAGGTTGTTTTGAGGGAACACATTTGATTTTATGGCTGACTGTCATAGAAGGTAACAGCGAGAAAAGTTAAAGGAACCCTGCAGAACTGATTCTTTTGGGGGCAAGAAAATTCCATTGTCATGTGGCAGGAAGCTCAGTAGCATCAATAATTATTAGAACAATTTGTGCACATTTTCCAAATTACTGTACTTCTAAAAATGACTATGGCAAAAGAATTTATTTTGTCCTCTTCTCATGGAGATATATTTTCAGGACACACCAGTCCTGCAGTGGGTGGTGAGTTGCAGATGCATGCAAAATCAGTGTCCTGCACCCTTTTCATTTGTCCAGAGGGATTAAATGCTAAATCAAACCCCACATCCTGTGATGTACAATAGGGAAAAACCAGAACTACAGGGACCTTGTTTTTGTCTTTTTGATTTGGATATTCATTGTAATAGTTTCTCCATGACTATTAAGGTGAAATGATCTATAAAACCCTCTTGCCCTCTGCAATGCCAATGACATATTCTTCTTCTCTGTCCTTCAAGCAAGGAGAAAACAACATTTGGGACTCTTCTAAGTGCTAATTAAATAGACATATTGGGCAATTCAGCTGGCATTATTGTTTGCCTACACTTTCTGTCTTCTTTTGCTGGATGCACAGGGAGAGGAGGGCACAGGGAGTTTGCTGATGACCTCCTCTGTGTTCCCAAATAAAAACAAGATGGAATAAGGTCTCTTGAACCTGGCCTGAGGCCCTAGTGAACACAAAACGAACAGGCTTATGTGTGCAATCTCAGAAGAATGATATGCTGAGGGAGGCTCAATTAAAGAGCAGGTGAAGTTGCCAATCCTTTTCCCCATGTCCTACCTTCAGAGGCAGGCTGTCAGAAAGCCTAATGTCCCCGAAGAGCATCCATGGTGTCACACAGGCTTCCACAAGGATGGGTGGCTCCAGGGGTTTTCTTTTCAGCTATACCTTCAACTTTCTGCCTACCCACAAATCAATGTAAATGTCAAAATTAGAATCTGACTCAGAATAAGATTTTTGTCTAATTAAGAGTGTTTATGAAACTGTACTGAGGTGGATGAATATACTTTTCAGACAGAAATCTAGACTTTGTTTCAGTTTCTTTACATAGCCACTGCTTTGATTCCCGTTCTTGCCTCCCACCATTACCTTTCCTCATGAACAAAGTATTTTTGGATGACTTGCAGATTTGATGAAAGGAGACCAAGCTTTTGACGTAGGGTCAGCATTGATCTGGCAAATAGGAGGCTGTTACCTTAAGCAGTGGGTTTGGCAGCCTGTCCAGGGAGTAGGTGCCCATCTAGCTAAGCCTTTAATAGATCACTGTCTCAACAAAAAGATCAAAGATTGACGTCTGCCCTTTTACCTTTAAAACAGCTCTTACAAAAAGCTGCAGCCAAGACAGCAGTGGGGAAGCCTTCACAGCGACTGTTTCTGCTCTTCTGGTACCACACATACAGTTAGGAAAATCACTTTTAGCACATAATGGGATGCTGCTTTATCTTCCTCTCTGTGTCTGCATCCCATGACAGCCATATATTTTGGTGTTTGTGACACCAGAATTTAGAAGGCTTCATTGCCCTCATGCCAAAGTTACATCAACTTGTTTGAATGTTATTTAAGCTGGGACTTTTGATTATATAGCTAAGTTCACTGTACAGCCACTCATTTCAGGAAGATGTGCTCATTTATCTTACTATATTTTATAAATAAGAAAAGCTATTGTTTCTAAGTGTAGCACTTTTTTGAATACCAGTGTTGAAGGACCTAATTTGGGAGCTGAAATGCAAAATTCAAGTGTCTTCCACCACCATGTAAGCACAGCTCAGGGAGAGGACTGTGGAGGGGTAATTTTTTACTTGCTTTCTCTGAGCCACAGATCTTCCTCTCCTTACTGCTGTTCTCCTTCTCTGCCCATCTTCCTTCTTTAATCTCTTTTTGCTTCTTGACATGCTGTAGCTTCCTAATTCTTGGTATTATTTTTCAAGAGTCCAAAAGATAAGGAAAAAAAGCTATTTTTTCTGAACAAATGTGGCCAGTATCCCTGTTATCTTCAGCCAGGAGATGACAAGTGATGCTGAATGCTGCAGTTATACTTCGCCTGCAATATTTTGACTCTCTGGGGTAGAATACCTTGGAGTTATGTTAGTAAGGGTAGTCACATATCATAAATAAGGATTGTTTTCATTCCACTGTTGTCAGAAGTCATTTTATTTTCCGTTTATCATTGTATCAAATCCATTACAAGCATCAAGCAACCCGATTCAAAATAGTTATTTCTGAGCAACATGTTGCCAATTTTTAACTCTGTTTCTTCAGTACTCTGCCCTAATCCAACTCATTTCAAGAAAATTTGAAAATGTGTCTGAGTATCTCTTCTCAAATGCTTCTATTAATAGTTTTGAGATGTGGGTTAGAATCGATACTACAGTCCATTTTCTTTACTAATTCGAAATATGTCCCATCTTTGAAAGGATGGTGTAAGCAAAACATATTTGAATGTGTAATCTGAAAGACTTCAGTTGGTGCAGAAATGAGTAGGCAACTATTTCTCCAAAGAAGCTGAATTCTCTGGAGAAATACAGGCTGTTTTATTACATAAAAGTATATGAAGGAATCCACACTTTTCTTCCTATTCTTTTTACAAATTTTGCATCCATTCTTGAAGTCACTCAGACTGTCTCTTCTCTGCTTATCACTTCCTGTGGCCTGGTGGGCAGCCGTCCTAGATGTCCTCTTCCCTAGGACAGCTGCCTAGGCATCTAGCATACCCATTGCAACTCTATTCATGCAGTTTGTGTGTTCAGTATCAGCTCCTGGGGACGCGGAATACCTGGCAGCAAAGCTGCCACAGACATTTCTTGGAAGCAAAGTTTCCACATTTATCTTGAGCAATTAGTATATTTTTATAAGGAAAAAGCTGTTTTGGAAGTTTCAGAAGAAACACAGAGAGGCAGAGAATCAGAATTCACTGGTACATAACTTCAAAATGGTGGTAAGTTTTGTTGGTGTGAGTGGAGAAATCACTGAGATCAGTCATGACCTAAAGAAAGGAAATAATCTTTCTGTATACAGCATAAGAACATTGGGTCAGATGCTTACTTCCAGAGGGGAAATCTGCTTACAGGCAACAGAAAACCACTCCTCAAACTCAGAGAGATTTTTTTTTTTTTTTTTTTTTTTTTTGTATTGAACACTGCAAAAGACTTCAGGCGTTTTGAGTTTTACTGCTTAGTATTCATTTATAATACAGGTACTAACATGTCATTAATTCTTTATTTAATCAAACTGCTGTATGTGAGGGTTTTGTCCCAGTAAGTGTGGAAGGCTGCTTCTAGCTCTTTGACCTAGACACCTTCTTTATGTGTTCACAGCCATTGACACCTGCCAGTTCTTCTAATGCTGCTGTTATCAGCAGCTCTTTGCCCTGCAGGGGTTTGTGCCCAGACACCTTTACAGACAGCAGGCTCACAAACCCTCTACCCTCATGCTGCTAAACTGACCAAGGTGGGCTCTTCCAGCCTTAGCTCTTGCTCTGTCCTTCAGGGTATTCAGGGGTGTTAACAGGGGCCCAGAGGGAGGTATTCTTTCTGCAAGTTGATCCTGCTCAAGCTCTTCCTCTGAGTAATGATGTGCCTATGGGAAGAGTTGTTTGCCTATTCCAAATTTTGTGTATTCACCATGTATCTCTGTGCAAATCACTCAACGTCTCTGTTATTTACCTCATCAAAGTGTTTTGGGACCAAAATATAAAAGCTTTATGGTATTTATTGCAGCATTAACTTGCTATCTGCAGCTGTTCACTTCATTGTCCTGAAGGTTTCCTGTGGGGTTCTAGAAAAACAAATCTGAGACAGGAAATAATGTTACTTAAAATAATAATAGGAGTCATATGGATGCTTAGTGAATTCATCTGAAGCATTGGAGGATACCCCTCTGAATATTTCCAGCCTACACCTTATCTCTCTCCAAGTTTTTCCTTCATTAAACCCTTTTTTACACATTCATAATCCCATTAATTCCCCAAAAGACATCTTCAGATATTAGTGCACCTATCACAGCTTCAGACCAACCATGTCCCTGCGCCACAGTGCAAAGTGCTTTTTCCATTTATGTCCTCTGGCTCTTTTGAAGCCAAACACCCTTTATGTGGGATCTGGAGTCCCTGTGGTGAGGGTGGTCTGGTGCCTGAAAAGCTGATGAATGTTAACCTGTTTTGGAAGTGCATCCCAAAGCTTAGTCTCCATCCTGCATCTGCTGGTCTAAATTGAAAACAACTGGGTTTTGGATACAGGAACAGTAGAAAAGAAGAGCAGAGATAAGGTCTTCTTGTGCTGTCAAAGTGCTGCAGTTGGTAGCACCCCAGCAGTACAAGTGCCCTTGCACTTGCATCCTGTAAATGTAGGTTTTTTTTCAGTTAGTTAAAGATGAGAATGAGTAGGTTTGATAGGTCTGTAGGTTGTGCAGAAATCCCTGAAAATATTCAGAGAAGTCAAAGGTAACAACTTTACCTTACTTTTTCTTCCATGAGAACAAGTTATAGTCTGATGCAGTCACTGGAAATGTGGCAAATGCTGTTTAGAGACATTGGGGTCTTGACTGCACAAGACAGTTAAGTGTTACTATCTTGAGTCCCTTGATGTAGGATGAGAGAGTTGGGGCTGTTCAGCCTGGAGAAGAGAAGGCTGTGTGGAGACCTCATAGCAGCCTTCCAATAT
>JASSUY010042610.1:11777-28751 GCA_032466535.1 Forpus xanthops
CTTCCAATATCTGAAGGGGGCCTGTAGGGATGCTGGGGAGGGTCTCTTCATGAGGGACTGTAGTGAGAGGACAAGGGATAACAGGTTCTGACTTAAAAAGGGGAAGTTTAGATTGGATGTGAGGAAGAAATTCTTCACTGTAAGGGTGTTGAGGCACTGGAATGGGTTTCCCAGGGAAGTTGTGAGTGCTCCATCGCTGGGGGTGTTCAAGGCTGGGTTGGACATAGCCTTGCGTGACATGGTTTAGTGTGAGGTGTCCCTGGGCATGGCAGAGGGGTTGGAACTAGATGATCATAAGGTCCTGTCCAACCCTAACTATTCTATGATTCTATGTCTGTGTAAGCTCATATCTCAGTCACCTGTGTAGTGTCTTCTACATCTTTTCCTATATCTCCTTAGACAGTGGAATAATTTTTTTCTCCGAAAAAGAATTCCTATTGCTTAAAACTACATTGGAGAAATACTTTTTTTTTTTATTTTTTTTTTTTCCCATAAAAAAAAATATAAAGGCATTTGTATGGAACAACTGCTGCACATTGATCAGATTTAGTGAGGCTTTTTTCACTGTGCAGGTAGGGTACCAAGTCATCACTAATGTGTAAGGGAAAGAGAGGTAGCTGTCACATGCAGCTCTGACCTGTACAGGATCTGATTTTGTACTGCCTTTGTGGGTTCACTGCCTGTATCCGTTTTGTCATTCCCATGCATTCCTGATTTGTACATAAATGAGCAGCATGATATGCTAGGTACCAGCAGGACTGCCATTCATCTGCAAGGTTATGTACAGCTCTTTCTCATCAGGTTTTGATGGGATGCCTTTCAGAGCTCCTCATAACTTCTCATCCATCTTCATATTTTGATTTTGAGAGCAGAAACGAAGTCTTTTGTCAGACTCTTGTGTGTCTCTTCTTTCCCCTGAATACTGATCTTTAAGCCCTTGCAATGCCTTTTATTATTTGCTCCCAGGTTTTGATTTGAGAGAGGATCTTGGTTAGTTGATTGCTGCTTTTGGCTTCCCAGTGACTTGTATAATAGTATTTCTGTAATGAGTGCTGACACTGCACCCGGCTCAGTTGCTATGCCCTCTTCTGAAGAGGAGTAAGGATTACCAAGCCTGAAGAATAATGATTCCTAGAGGTGGATCAGGCTTGCTTGGGAGCTTAGTTTTAATCATTTTGTTCTTTAGCTAAGGTGGAAACCAGTATTGGTATTCAGTCAGAGTGGGTACCCAGGAAAAATAAAATAATGCAAAGTAGAGGCTGACAGAACTACAGGGACACTGTTGATGGCATTTACTTACATAATGAGAAAGATCTTTTCGCATGCTCAAGTCACATGGATTTGCAGAGCAACTTGTTCTCATCCCTGGTGCTTCACTGTAGCTGATGAGGATCATGAGCTGTGCTGTATCCAGAAACATGTGCCCACCAAATTACTTCTGTGACCCCCAGGCTGCCTTATTGCTTGCCTTCCTGCAATGATTCTTTTATTCACTATGTACTAAGAAAAATCTCATAGTGTTCAAGAGCTGATGTTTTCACTGCTGCCCTGGCATAGTCCTGAAAGCACGCTGGATGGGGGAGGAGACAGTAAATTCCCAAAGCTTCATCTCTGTCTGGAGAAAGTCACTTGACAGCACACTGGACAAAGCTGTTTTGAAAGCAGCTGCTTGCCTTTTTCTGTTTTTCTTTTTAAGATACCTAAGGCGGCCATGAAGTGCCATCTCTAGCATGCAGAACAACAGCAAAAAACTGGTGGGGCTTTACACTTCTCCCGCAACCCGCTATTCTGAACTGAAAAATAGGAAAACAACTGCTGAAGAAGGCTCCCGAGTGACCCCTTGTGTCACATTGCGACTGTCCTTGTTCCCGCCAAAGAACTGTGATCGCATCAACTTCACAGAAATAAGGAATTTTCACGTTGTCTCTGCTTCTCAAAACCATACAGAATGGTGTGGTACATAAGTACATGCGCAGATACATATTTTTTATATCTATATACACACACATGTGTATGTCAGTGAGTCAAGAACATAACAAAATTGGTATTTATTTTTATATAAAAATTCACAAGGAAGCCCATCTATTGTTCATTTCCCTGCCTCATCCCCTTCCCCTCCAAAAAGGGAATGTAAACACACTGTTCAAAATTCAGGTGCTCTCAGTTGGCTTCCCAGAAGTTTTAAGATCAATAGATATTTTTTTCTCATGATTTTCATGTCATCTTCTAGTGAAGTGCTAAACAACCATTATTCCTTTTTGCCTGTGCATTGGGATTCATCTGTAGGCTCTAAACTGCCTCAAAAGTGCTTCAATTTTGCATGAGCACTAAGCTGGGGACTGGGAAGCATTACCCACTGCTGAAGGCCCAGATCATTAGAAAGTGCATGTAAATCCTCTGAACCAGAAATAAAAAGTGCACTGATTTTCTTTGTGAAGTCTCAACTGCAGCTAGAAGTGAAACTTGAACCATTGGCACATTTTATTCCTGGCCCTTGAAAAAAGAAAACACAAACAAACCCAACATCTTTTCTTGGCTGCACGTGCCTCAACCAAAAGAAAGGAAGATTGGGCTGTGACTCAAAAGCTGGAGCTGCTAAGAGCTCATGTTTTCCTATGAAGATGATCTCTCTTCTTCCTGAATTATGTAAATAGCACTGGCTTGGCAAAGAACTGCTTGGGTACTGCCACTTGGGATTGCTTAGTTTTGGGATTGCTTGGGTCAAGATGCAGCAACTCACAATTTGTTTTTGACCTGAGCTAATGCAAGTTCAGAAATGATGACTCTATGGTTGAGCGCAAATACATGCTCATGGTGAGATTTTTGTTAAGAGTTCTGCTGTACTGCAGCGTGATTATTACTATTGTACCAGAAAAACTGAAAAAAAAGCAGCGACAATAGGCACACGTTCTTACACGTGGAAGAGAACAAAGCATTTTGGAGCAATTTGTGCATATTAGCAAAAAAAGGCCATTAGCCACAAAATACCTTACATTAACAAAAGAAAAAAAAAGAGAAAAAGAAAGAAAGGAGGTGTTTTTCCTTTGTCTCTGAACTGTTTATAGGCTGAGAACAAGCAACTCAATGCTGTTCTAAGTAAGATTTTGAACAGCAATATTTCAAGGGTGATACAAAGCTGCTTAGCTTGACTGGAGGAGGTGATAGCAGAGGGGCTATTTTACCTTCCCACAGGGCTGTAGTGCCCACCTCCACTATGCTGACAGGGACCAGGGCATGTGGTTTGTTTTCCACCAGCATTCAAGATCTGTACATCTTACACAGCTTGGTCCTTCAGGTGTTAATGGGGAAAGGACAAAAAGGACTTGTTTTCACTAAAAGAAAATAAAACGCAAACAGAATGCATGTTCTTTAACTCCAGTTCAAAGTAAAATCCCTCTGAAAACAGGCCTTTGTAATTTTTGTGTAAGTTAAAAATTGTAGGGGAGCTGAGATTTTAGCTTAACTCACTGCCATTAGCTGGTAATTGGATACCATAGCTAACTAAAGCAAACCAGTGTGGGCTTGACATCAGTTTTAAGGCAGACTTGACTTTATTAGGCTGTTGCCTTCATCTATATTAATTTGAGTTAAGAGTGTATCTATTTCCTAACAAGAAAGTTATAAAGACAGCAGAAATAGCTGGAAGCCTTTAATTTAAATATGTAAACTAATATTTATGAAAATTCGTTTGTGATCTCCTTGCAGTCATTTCATGTCACCAGCCAGCCACAATTTGCAGAAAAGCAGCATTAAGGCAAAACCAGGTGCATGCAGTCACAGCATGAGGGATTACTGGGTGATAAAGCTGTTCTTTTAAACTACCTCTAGATATTTATCTATCTGTCTTTTGTTAAGATTACAGATACTCTGTATAGAAAATAAGCTATAGGCAAAGTGTGCCGTTATGCAATCATCTCTGTCCCATTAGGATGCACAGAGTACATTTTTCTCAGCAAGAACTTTAATATTTGAAGCTGTTCTTCTTGCGCATAGCCTATTTATTTGTTTTTAAGCACCAAATTCCATAGCTTAAGTACTCTGATATATTTGAGTGGAATAACTCTCTGACTGTGAGGGATCCATCTCCGTAAGAGGGTGAATAAATTCAAATTCTGATACAGCAATGATTTTATTTTTACCTCTGTATAAAGGTTATTTCACCAAATAAAGTGATTAGACTTCTGCTACAGAGACAGATTATTTTATAGCACCCATGATGATCAAATAGAATGGACAGGTTATTCTGGACTGTCAGTAAGTAGAAAGATCTCAGTTCTTGACTTTGGTCACTTAAGTTTTACTATCAGAGAACAATCTAATGTCAAAGGACTGCATAATAAGAAAGCAATCTGTTTACCTTTTATTAAGTCTGTTTACACTCATACCACTTTGGAGTATGGTCTTGGCCACTTTCAGGAAGCAAAAAATATGATGCTGTTTTAAGGATTTTTGGATGAAGCTCTGTATGAAATGTAAGACAGATGGGGACTATGGGAGCTGAAAATGCTTTCATCCTTTTTGCCAAATACTATGGAGATAACTCAGCCCCTCCTGAAATTACTGTGAAACTCCAGTTTTCTTTTTTTGGTTTCAGGATTCTCCTTCCACTCTCATTTTCATTTAAAAATATGTGTACTTATGTCATTCAAACCTGTCCTGACTGAGCAACATTCATAAAAGTGTTTCTCCACTGTGCTGTCCTACTCTTAATAGGAAGGAAAAGAAACTGTGGGTCAAAAGCATGGGCTGTTTCAGACTGGCACTGATTGCTTTTAGGACTGAGCAAGCCACCACATTTTTCTCTGTGACTGTGTTGAGGGTCTGAATAGGGATGCACTGTGTTTTTTTAAGTTACATGTGGTATAATTTGATTATAGAATCAGTTCTATAATCAGCATGAGTTGCATGGACACACAGAAGAATCCCCGTACCCGAGAGCTGATTTGCTGCTGAGTCCCCAAAGCCTCTTTTACCTCATCAAGAAACACCATCCCTACCCTGTGTGTCCACACTGAACAGTAGGAAGGGAAGTTTGGGGTGCATGTGGTGGGTATAGCCTGTGCCTGTCTTAAGCAGGGAAGGAGCCAGCAACACTGAACATCAGGTTTTGGAAGGTGCTCTGGGTACTGATTTCAAGAAATTGAACTTGTAAAGGGTTGCAAGTTACCTGCATGAAAATGGGCTGTATTTCCATACTTATTTACAGTGGCTGCAATACACCTGCAATCTATATGCATGTATTACAGTGATGTCTTTTTCCAGACCAGTAGGTCATAAAGTTCCGTCTCCTTGAGAAATGTGTTCTATGGCATACGTGATTACTAATTAATGAAATACCTTTTGGGCAAATGAAACCACAAAGGCACAGAAATTGTTTGAACTCCTGCTTACAGAGAAAATAAACAAATTATCCATGTAGTTTCTTAGAGTTTAGTCTTGCAACTAAATAGCTCCCATTTAGTGTTGTGCCGGAAGGTCAAACACATGCCAATATAATAGTTCCACAAGAGCTGCTCTATCAAAATCCTGAGGAATATTTTCACACATGTGGAGTATTAATATCAAATGGTGAATGTTTACAGCAGCCTTAATACATCAAGATAATTGGCAGGATGATGCCCACTAATGTGTAGCTATTAACTCTGTGACCTATACTGACTCTAGGCTGCATAGTTACATTTGATTAATTGATAATAATCTTCAGTTTTCAGATGTTTGCTATGATCATTTATTGTCTTGTGCAGTCACATACACTTGCAGAACCTTGTAAGACATTTTTGTTTCCCTCTAGAAATAAATGAGTCTGATTGGCAAATCTGCTCCTATTAAAATCATTGGGAAATTTGCCAGTTACTTTGAAGGGTGCAATGTGGAACCCATGAGTTATTACAGCAGTTATTAATAATCTACCATAATATCATACAATTACATTACATTTGCATACATTAGAAAAGATAACATTTCTGCCTCTGAAGACCAGATAATCTACCTTACAATTTGTATAGACAGCTAAGTTAAGCACTTGGGGATCATGTGAATGAAGTGTGTCTTTGCTTCATTATGTTTCTAGGATAAGCTTATAATAAAAGATCATGTATATAAGGCACAATTCCCCCTTCATGCTTCCTTTTGCTCCAGGAGGGGTAGTAATTTTATTTTGATATATACTGTCAGCCAGTGACTCTCCCCAGTGTTTGTTTGGCTGCACACATTAGCAGTAGGCAGACTGAACAAGGCTCCCTCTACCTCTCTCCCGACATTAATCCTTCATTAATGTGCAAATACAGAAATACATAAAGTTCTGGTTTCTTCATACTCCTCTGCAGAGCCCAAGTTGTATTAGCCCCAGAGATAAATTTATTTTATTGAAATGAGTAATTGTATATGCTATGCTACTCAATATGCAAAATTTGTCATTTATGGAGAATTTATTTAATTCATGGGACTGAGATGTAACTGCAGACTGATTACTCCAAATGCCCTGAGTCTTCTTGTGAGCTCTTCTCTGTCCTCATCTGGATAGAAAACTATTAGGCAAAAGAATATCAGACTGGTTGTCATGTTTAACCCCAGCCAGCAACTGAGCCCCGTGCAGCCACTTGCTCAATCCCCTGTGTAGCATGAGGGAGAGAATACTCATGGGTTGAGATAAAGACAGTGAGGGGGTAAAGCAAAAGCAATACACACAAGCAAAGCAAAGCGAGGTATTCAGTCACCACTTCCATGGACAGGCAGGTGTTCAGTCATCTCCAGGGAAGTAGGGATCCATCACATGTACTAGGGAAGACAAAAGGTCATAACTCCAAATGTATCCCCACTTACTTCTTCCCCCAGGTTTATATGCTGTGCATGACATCATATGGTTTGGAATATCCCTTTGATCAGCTCTTTATGTACTTATACATATTAGAAGGGACCTATAAAGCATTCTAGCTGCCGCTGTGTTTGTTATTGCATTGCTTTGAAACAGGAAGATGCTGACTTCTGGTGGATTGTGCCACTGTCTATGTGACTGTATTAATTCTGAAAGTACACAGCTTACTCAGGTGTTGTGAGAAAACATTTATTCTGTATATCTTCACCTGTTGTATAGCTTAGCCATATGAGGAATTAGACTGAAAAAATCAGTCTATTTCTAAGAATGTAAGGTAGAGGAGATATTCTCTGTGAGAAGGTGACAATTTGTTACTTTGCTCTGTGGTGAAGTAGAATTGGCCAGTACCAGCTAGGCTATATGCTCTGTAAATTACTGCTGATATCTTAATCTGTTTTGTCCTACACATATTTAGGCAAAATATAGGGACTCATTTTATAAAGTGACTTCTAATTTTGCACTCAGAGGTTGCACACTCACCTGTATAATCAAACAGTTCGATAAACAGTTGCCTGAACTACAAGCACAGCATATCACATTGTTTGGAAATACTGAGACATGGTTTGTTTGGCTTTTTCTTTTAATGACTCCAGTTACTGTTCTTTGATGTAGAAGCAGAAGCGGCTTTGACAGGGATAAAACAAAGATCTCTACTTGAAGTCATTATATGAAGGTTGTCCTGCATTTGGTGCCCACCTGAGGTAGATAAGCAATGCACTCTTGAATGAAAGCAGACAGATTGTACCAGCTCCCCTGTGAAATCTGATGTACAGCAGTGTGTCAGCTGGTGACAAGGCTGTCGGAGGCATCTCAGCAAATATTGTTTTCTGTAATCTAACCTAGAAGGGGATTTTCTGTTAGGAGTTACGTTGAAGTGTGGTAGCAGAAGGAGTTGGAACAGGAAGAGAACACATCCCTTTGCACTTACCCCAGAGCCTAAGACTGAGTTCACTGCAAGCTGGTGAAAGGTTTCTCCTAAATCAACGTGGCTGCTTGCGCAATGAGGTGACAATGACAGTGCTGGGAAGAAATAGTTCATTGCATCAACAACTGTTTTGATACTTTTTGAACTCAAGGAAAAAGTGTTTACATTGGAGAAAAAGACACAATATATTTTGCTTGTAAACAGAGGGGACATCTATTTGGTATGTAAAGATGGTGTCATGGCACAACTGTTGATATTACTCAAAGATCAAAAGCCAAATTACTTTGAATAACCTGAAACCTATCAGTACTTCACAGCTGTCCCAGCAGACATCACCTAAAGCAGCTTGTTACTTTGAATTAAAAAGTATCTCAGGAAGTCAGAGATACAAAGTTCTGTTGGTGCCTTTGATGAGAACTACTTATGGTATGGTTCAATATCTTCAACAGACTATCAGAAAATGGTATTTGTGACCTGAATGTTAAGACTATTTCGTAATCCTTATTAACCAGTACTGTTATTATGAGCCCGCTTGCTTTAGCCCTCAGGTAACAAAGTTCACTGCTCCATCAAGCTCTGTCATAATCAGCCTTATTATAAAAACATAATATTGTAACCTTCAAGGGCTCTCTGGGCTAGCACTATAAAAACTGGTAGTGAACTGAAGTAATCTTTAGGCTAGCAGCAGTTGTGATGGGAAAATACAACTTTTTTTATGCATGTAATGTACATCCTCCCTTCCCACCGTCTTCAAGCTCTTCTCAACAGGACAAAAGCTATCCCTCAGACCCCTTTTGGAGCCAATTTAGCTCATCAAAGGAGAACAAGTTTGTAGCACGGTGTTCACTGCATATCAAATGCCCATGCACCACTTTGATTTCCGTTTTTTGGAGTGGAATGCAGTTGCCATATTATGAGTATTCCATTTCAAGGAGGAAAGCTTGTAAGTTTTTCCCCCAGAGTAGCTGATTATTCAGTGGCAAAAGATGTCAAAGATAATGAAGTAAAAAGGGAGCTAGGCTATGATAGTGTCTAGCAGGAAAATGCATCTCATTAGAAGGCATTCCCACCAGAGGAGTCGTGGTATTACATGCATTAATTCTTTTCTGCTGTTGTTAACCAAGTTTTGGATGCAAACAGCGTGCTGCCTCAGTGACAGTGCACAATTGTGTACAAACAGTAATTAATCGTTGGCTCTCTGAATGGAACCTCTGTGAAGCTGGAGCAAATCAAAGGGCTGACCTGGTTTCCAGCACTTGAGGAACATGCCATGCTGTACAATTGGGAGCATTCATATTATGAATATCACCTTGTAAGCTGTGTGGCAGGAGGCTGAGGGTAGCTGGTCTCCATGGGCTGAAGTCTGCACTCAACAGAAGGACCTGCCCTTTGGTGTTTGGTGATGGGGACAAACTCTGCATGCTGTGATCCAAAGATCTTTCAGCTGAATTTCTTGTCAGTTCTGGAAGGAAAAAGGAAATCAGCCTCACTACACAAAATACTTGTATGTGGATTTATATATTCAAGGCTTTTTGCAGGAGTGTGTTTTTGAAATGGTGATGGTGGTTTCTACTGTCAGACACACAGTAGAAGTTTACTGATACTTTGGCATTGGCAACAAAGGCCAAATATGCTGACAATGATGTAAACACTCTCTCCCACCCCTGCCCTATATCTTGGCTGGAATTAAGGGCGTTTTTTACCAGCAGTGCATTTTGAAACAGAGAAAGGAGTTGTGTCAGTATGGAATACAGTCATTGACTTTAGAGTATCAACACATTACCAGTGATCCTTGCAGTGGTGTCTGAGGCACCGCAGTATATCCTTGCACTTCAAAAATGCAAAACAGCTTCCCAACAGAGAGCAGTGTGTGAAGCATAGTCAAATATTGGTCTGCTTGGAAGGATAGCGAGTGGGTCACTGTCATCATTGATATGCCTGTAGGTTTGGAGAGGGGTTGTGCTGATATGTGTTATGGAGGGCAGGGCCAGGGAGACTGTCAAGCACTGTATTATAAAATCACCTGGAAAACACCACACTGTCTGCAGTGTATACGATGATAATAGTCCCCAAACTGTAGTTTGCGGTAACTGCACTGCAGCCCATGTGCTCGTCCTTACAGAGTATTGGGACATTTTTTACAATGGTAAAATCCATTTTCCTGGGCAGTTCAGTGTCTGAATGAACAGGACTTCTTCCTGTGCTGTGTCTGTCTAGCAAAAGGAGATGAAAAGCCATAGGGTTAAGGGACTCATATAAATGGAACTAAAAGTAGTCTGGATCGTTGCTTCATGTAAATTGTCCTAGGGACTTGGTACAGTTTGTATGAGCTCAGGTGCTGTTCCTCTTCCTTGTTTAACATACGCTCAGTATGAGATAAAAGTAAAAAATCACACTGACCAGTTATTCATTCACCCACTTCTCTTATGCAGATAAAGTGGTGTGATTTTTCCTTCATATCCTTATGACAGTCTGTGTTTCTGAATAGATTTTGGTAGAGAGCTGTAAGGTCTCATACCAACTTTGAAAGTAGGCTTGTGTACCTATGCTTTTTTCTTTCTATCCATATGCCTAATATTGACCAGCACTACTTGTACCCTGACAGGTCTGATTGTCCGAGAGGTAAGCATTGAGATTTCCCGCCAGCAAGTGGAGGAGCTGTTTGGGCCTGAAGATTACTGGTGCCAGTGTGTTGCCTGGAGCTCTGCAGGCACCACAAAGAGCCGGAAAGCATACGTCCGCATTGCATGTGAGTTTCTTTGTTCTGTGTGTTGAGTTAGTGATGTTTGGGTGAGGAAAAGGGGAATTGTCTCCCTTTGGAAGAAAGATTTTGTTTCCAACCAATTAGGTTTTGTATTTTCTGCAGTTACGGATTCAGTTAAGAATTTCAGTTTAAACTGTTCTTAAGAGCAAAACCTCATTCTCCTCCTTTGCATGTAGGGAAAGCATCCAACCCAGTGTTTCTTGAGTACGACAGTTATATTTCTCAAGAAAAATGTCTGAAGCCAATTAATAGGAGTATTACCAAAGTAAGCTATAAAATGAGGTGGCAGCTGTTCCTTTTCATGGAGTCACAGGATGTCTGAGGTTGGAAGGACCTCTGGAGGTCATCTGGTCCAAACCCCTGCTCAAATAGGATCACCTAGAGCCAGTTGCCAAGTCTTATTCCAGGCAACTTTTGATATCTCCAAGGGAGGAGACCCCACCACCTCTCTGAGCAACCTGTGTTAATGCTCACTCACTCTCACAGTGACAAAGTGGAATTGGACCGAGCGCTCCAGGTGTGACCTCCCCAGTGCTGAGCACAGGAGGTGGATCCCCTACCTCAACCTGCTAGCAATACTTTTCTCTAATGCAGCCCAGGGTGCCATTAGCCTTATTTACCACAAGGGCACATTGCTGACTCTTGGTCAAATCAGTGTCCATCAGGAGCCCCAGGTCCTTTCCTGCAAATAAAATATGTATCTCTGCATCCATATAATAAAACTGCTGTTCCTTAACAAAGAAAGAAGTGTGCGTTTAACATATCATGTTATCAGATTGGTAGTACAAGTTCGAAAGTGGTCATCTCAGCCTTAATAATTCATCATTGTTATTCATGGCTACTAACCTCAGTATTTATTTTGAACCATTCCCAGCTTAGACCCAAAGAACACAGGGCAACCACTTCCTTGAAAACAGATCTTCGTCTGACTGTACTAATATTTAATGTTCATTAATTTTCAAAGGTATGCTTTTCTTTGTAATAGAGTAGTTACGCTAGGGACTCCCATTTCTCTTTCACATGATGAAATGCTGCTTTGCATGATGGGAACAAAATATATCATCTGGAATTATATTACTTCCACTGTTTTCCCCTCAGCAAAAGCTTTTGTGAGAAAAGGTCATTAGAAGCTGGGTTTGCATCACACTTATATATCCTGCACTTTTGTGCCTAAAAATTTATAATGAGATAGGAGAGTTCTTCTATGATTCTGTGATTCTAGCCAAATAAAGCTTTTCACAGACATGTCAAAGGGAGGACTCTCTGTCATTTAAAACTCAGTTGAGAGCTTCATTTTCCTTTTGTTCTTGATAAAGTATTACGTTGTTAAATCCTTGAAGAGGAGTTACCTTCTGTGTAAACATCCGGATACAAATCTCAAAGGTTCAATTTAAAGACCCGTTTTTGAATGTTTTTGGTCTGAATAATTGACTGGAAATAGAAGACCTGTACTTTTGAGTACAGGATTAACCTCATATAAGAATATCCCCAAGGTTAAGGGAAGTTGAAATTATTGTCTTGACTATATTCCTGCAAAAGTAGGAATGCCATTACATACGTGCATAGTGCTTTCCAATGGGAGGAAACTTTTCAAGACTCGGAGGGTTTTCTTTTTCTGTAGTGAAACAAAAGAGAGCTATTTCATATTTCTTCTAAGCAGTCAGCACTTCAGAGGGGCTTAGCAGTGTTTGAACAGGTTTTTTAGATTAGGACTCCTAAGTTAACTCATTAAGTAGATTTTCATATCCTGACAGTTAGCCCTTGACAGATTATCATGAAATTAACACAGTTTAGGAAGTCTGAGTGTATTTCACTTGATGGTTAAGTGACTGTTGTGTATTGCCATACCTATGCACTTTATTTCTATATAGCACATAATCACTGTACATGTATGGAAGTTATTTTATATCAATTGGCATTTCTTCCCAGATGTCCAAATTCCTGTTGAAGGCACTCAAAATATAATTTGTTTCTTTTATTAAGCATGCCTTGGAGAGAGAGGAACAATGAATTCAGTGATTTTCGTAGAGTGTTGGTGGGCCTTTTTAGAACAGTCTAATTAAAGGAATTCCAGGAAGTTTTATGTACCTGTAACTCAATTGTGACTTTGTGTTTTACTGAAGTTTTTTTTTTTACCTCTTGCTCATCACTTTTGGGATCTAGGGCAGCTGTGGTACAGGCAAGTCACTGAGACTCCTTGAGATTAAGATCTGAAAGCCTTCAAACTGCAGATTTTCAAATAGTAGCAAAAGCACACTCTGCTAAATTGTCCATTTTCAATTTCACAGATTTCTGTACATTTCTCAGGTAACTCAGGATGCTTTTTTTAGGGACTCGGGCATATAATATGGGGTATATGCCCTATTTTGTGATGTCATTTTGGCTACAAGATCACTGTTTTAAACTGTGGACTCAGATATCATAGAATCCTAGAATAGTTAAGGTTAGAAAGGACCTTAAGACTGATACACTGAGACTTGTTTGTATTCATAGCCTTGACTTCAGAGGACTGAATATGAATTGGCAATATAATAGTTGTTTGCTAATAAACTTTAAGCCCAGCTGGTAAGTCTTCTGATGTTTATACAGGGTGCCATCCTGGGATGCAAGGTAAGGTCCATGCAGTATTTATTGATCCAGAAATTCAAGGATGTCCAAAATTGAAGAGGGACAGAAGAGTCCACTTCACCAGCTCTGTCTGCAGCTATAGTTGCATGTTTGACACAGTACTCACTTTTAATTAGTACAAAAAGTGAGCACTGATACCTTTGGGAAAGGTAAGGGGTAAATGGAGCATGTAAAGTGCTCTGCTGAAGTTACATTATTATTTATTTTAATATCCAAACCTGGTGATTTCATCTCTACAAGCTCAAACTATATCATAATTATCCATACAGTAAGAAAACCTTCTCTCCTTTTCCTTCTCTTTCTTCTCCTTGTCTTCTTCCTCCTTCTCCTCTTTCTCCTTCTTCTCTCCTTCTACTCTTTCTCTATTTTCTCCCTTATGACCACTAACCTTCATTCTGGAATTCTTCGTCCTCTCAAGGGTTGGTGCTGCACTCCATTAAAACAAGCAAACAAACAAAAAAAATAGGATGCAGCATCTCTGTTCACTGAGTGTGTAACAGAATAAAGTGAAAAGTAATTTGGAAGTGTGAAGAATGTGCATTCTGGAAAATCAGCTTGTATTTGTTTAATGCAGGGTCAGGCATGTGTCAGAAAGTACATAACAACCCAGTCAATGAATGTTCTCTGTGAAAATCAATTCCAACATCACTCTGGCCAAGAGCTTCAGTTATTCAGGAAGGGAGTAATCTATAAATATGGAGTGAAGATGCTGCTGGTTTTCAAAGGCTGCCCACGTTAGCAATATAAACAGGAAAAGAGTACGAGTCTAAAGACAACATCCTGGCTTCTCTTAAGTGTTTAGGGAATTTAATGACATCTCACCATTGCGCTCCTGGACCACAAGTATGCTAGGAAATCACTCCCTTATGTGCAGGCTGTTTCTGAATAGGAGCTTTTTTTACTGTTTCATGGAATTCATCTTCCTGAGGCATTGGTCTCCCCATGAGAACAGAGCTGAGCATTTCGTCCTCTTAAACTAGAAGATTTGTTGTGATTAATTTTGACTTTGCCATTCTAGAGATCTCCGTAAGCAACAAAGTAGGGACGCCAAATGTATATCTTGGTGGAGCTGGAAAGACACAATAATTTTTTCTGAGATATTTGCGTATGAAAGTGCTAAAACACATTTCCTATTTATTCACACATTTTTACTTATTCTAGGCACATCCTATCAGGAGCACTAGGAGTCACTAATATGTTTCAATACAGTTTTTTCTGTTACTTTTGTGTAGTAGGGAACGAGGAGAGAGGAAGATTGGAAGTAGTTTTACCTTTGGCTGAAAAAAACATGCCCAATACAGAGTTTTAGTGTGAATTTCATGTAACGAGATTGATGTCATTAAGCAGATAAAACCTAACAGGGTAAAATTCCTGTTAAAAGCATAAATGAGATCTAAGCCTGTGTAACCAAGAGTAGAGTTAAACCTGCTGAAAAATACATCTGATAAAGACTAAAAAATAGCTGCAGCATTTGACCTAATTTTAGATCAGATAATAAAGGGATGGCTAAGACAAATTGCTTTGAGCCCATGTGCATAGAGCAAACTCACTTTTCATGTGCTCCAGTTTGGTGCTGCTGTAGCTTCAGTGACTTCATGATGTTAACCCATGCTGTCCTTGAGAAAATCTAGTAAGAATTTAAGTCCTAAATCTGCTGCCAGGATTTGGATTCTTTGAAAGCAAAAAGAAAGCATCTTTCTCTGTAATTTCTGTTATCCAGTCTCTCCGGGTATAATGAATGTGGATAGTCTCTTCTTTTCCTTTTATTCATTATTTTAAAATATGAATTTTAAATAAAACATTTTTAAAGGCCCTGATGTAGAACTGTGCTTAATCTTTTGTATAATTTGTTCCTGGTTCCCTATGTACTTATCTAAAAGCCTTTTTTCCCCCAGACATTTTTTCAAAGGCATGTGGCTAATATATGCATGTCAGATAGTGTATACTGATAAGATAAATGCAGTTCAGAAAAGTAGACTATTTCATCTGATGGCTTATCTCCACTTAAAAGGTATGCAGTCACACAAAGAAACAGATGCAAAAAAAAAAATCACAGATTCTTTATTGACACTTGGTTATCCCACCTTTTAGTACTGGGGCCCGTACTCCATGTTCTAGTGCTGCAGTGCCTTTCTTCCCTCTCCTGTAACTCAGGATGCTTTTTTTAGGGACTCGGGCATATAATGTGGGGTATATGCCCTATTTTGTGAGGGCATGTTCCTGTAACCACCAAAAGCATTAGAGCACATTGCAACAAATACAAAGTTGGATGGGTGTCAAGATAGGGAGAGAGAGCTAGGCAGGACATCATGTGAAAATATTGATAGGAACGCATGTCTAAGATATGCAGTATTTAAAAATAATTCAAAAAATGGTTTTTGTGCACTTTGGTAAATGTTTATGGCAGTTAGCAGGGATAGGAGCTGAATTCCTTCCTTGTGTACCATTTAAGTTGCCACTAATGGATATCTGTTGCTTGTAGTTAATAAAGGAATAACTGAGATGTGGTCTTCAGCTGAGATGACTGAAGAGAGGACAGCAGATCATGGAAAGAGCAGCAGAGAAGTTAACTGAGTATTTAACATATTTGATGCTACCAGTCTGCTTTTGCTTCTGACAGGAATGTTTCTGTACTGCTTCTAAAGTTAACACGGGCATAACTGGCTCCCAAGTTTAAGGATGTGATTGCAGCAGTGATAAATACAAATCACATTGCTTTTAATAAAGAACTAAGATTTTATAAATTAAAAGTGAACTTAATTGTTAGTGTCACTTAAAAAACAAAAGGAAATTACTGAATTTATGTGAATTTAATCCCATAGCAGGAGCCTTAAGAATGTCCTACCTGCACTGTCATACCTAAGAAATTATCATCTTGCAGTCGAGTCTGCTTAGTGCCTAACGGTGAAGCATAGAAACAGTCAGGAAATCAGCAAAATGTTGTGTATATTTTGGTAGTGACCAGCTGTGTGAATCAGATTAGTGTATCAGAAGAGCAACAATAGCAAAGTACCAGTTTATATAAATTATTTTCTGTTTTAGTGTTTCAGTGTGTTGTAAATTCAATTCTACATCTGAATTGCAGGGTTAACCTGATGCTTTAATGTCTATCTTTAGTACCTTTGGTATATCTGTCATCTAAAAAGGCAGCTGTTGAGGTTAGGTCATTTGAACTTTATATTTAGGTTTTTTTTTTGAAAAGCAAGAACTTTAGATTCCATCTTCAGTCACCAAATAAAATAAAAAATAGAATTAAGTTTATACATTAGTTTGCATGTTCAGGTTTAAAAAAAAAAACCAAGAAATACTGGCCATCAAGTAAAAATATAGGAGGAGAATCTATGTACACCTGGGAACACATCTGCTCAGTGAATTCTTCAGTTTGTTTGCTTGTAATTTTTACACTGATATCAATACCAAATATGTTGGCTGCTGCCACCCTCACACTTTAATAATTCATACTGCCTCTTCACAGACAAAGAGGTCCTGACCCAGAATGGATCAAATATTTTGCTTGTTTTATTGTTTTGGTTTTTAAGTACACTTACTTCCATAAGTGTAGCACCCATTGTCCTGGGTTCAGCAGTAGCAGTCATTTTTCTCTTTCTTAGTAGCTGGTGCTGTGTTTTTGAGTTTCAGCCTGGGGACAGTGCTGATAACACCGATGTTTTTAATTGCTGCTCAGTAATGTTTAGTCTAACCAAGTACTTTCTGAGTCTCATGCTCTGCCAGGGAGGAGGGGAAGCCAGGAGGAAGCAGAGACAGGGCACCTGACCCAAACTG
>JASSUY010042611.1:0-16404 GCA_032466535.1 Forpus xanthops
CACTGGAATGGGTTGCCCAGGGAAGTTGTGAATGCTCCATTGCTGGCGGTGTTCAAGACCGGGTTGGACATAGCCTTAGATGACATGGTTTACTGTGAGGTGTTCCTGGCCACAGCAGGGGAGTTGGAAGTAGATGATCTTAAGGTCCTTTCCAACCCTAACTATTCTATGATTCTATGATTCTATGAAATGCACTACATACAGTACCTTTCTCACTTTTTTTTCTGTATATTATCCCAGTATATGTTTAATGTTGCCCACACAAGCAGGATCTCTAAGTTTGCAAATCCAACATCTGTACAGTCACACTGTACATCAAAACCAGCATGACAGCAAGTCCTGGTGGATGTATTTGACTCTTCTACATAACAGTGGATATTGGTAGCCCTTCAGCGTAATCCATTTCTGTGAAAATGTATCCAAAATCCCTCTCTATCATTGTTAACATTTATCACTGTTAATGAAATTACTTACTTAATCATCTTAACCTTGACACTACCCTGGATAAAAGACCTGTGATATATCTGTAGAGGAATAGCTAGACATTTGATACAGTTGAAAAGATAGCACTAATTTATTTTAGTCTGATTTATGATTAGTGCTGCACAGCATGAAGCGCTCTGCTGCTCTGTACATCACTTAGGGTCCATAGGGTAAATAATTGCTGTACTCATCATCCCAGAAGCTGCATGTGTGGCACTGTATGGCATCATGATCTTACTTGCAAAAAGATATGTATATATTTGAGCAATAAAAAGGCAGCTATGTTTGCGGCAACAGGTGTCCCTGTGGTATGTGTGTGTGTAATATCTGCTGTGAGTACTGGGGTGCTCCCATCTTGGGGAGGCGCTGAGCCAGGATTGGTCTGAGAGTGTGTGCAGTAGGGTGGGAGAGGAGACCAAGGGGCTTCCAGAGTGCCAGTTATCAACTTCATCAGAATGACAGAGGAGGCTTAATCAGGATTTTTCACACCTCGTTTCTTTAAGAGAAGTCATCTCCAAAATGAATGAATGTTCACAGCCTGGATTTCCCCAGTAAAGATGCCCAGATTTAAAAGCTGCCTTTGTAATTGTGCTGGGTAGTCTGACAGTAAAGCAAGATAACACTGTATTATTTTTGGTTCTTAATTTTAATTTAAGATTACTTTTTCAGCCATACCTTAATCATGTAGTGCATCTCCAATCTACAGAGAGGACTGGATCATTAGGATAATTAGAAGCCATTAAGAGTATAGGATAATATCCCTATAAAGCTGTACAGATGTTCTGTATTCTGCAGGTCTCTGTCAAAGGAGGAAATTTAACATATGTCAAATTCTATCAGTGATATCTACTTTATTCCTGTACCATATAGGAAGCTTGGAGGGATACATCATGATAAACTCACGATATATTTTCTTTCTGTATTTTGCAGTAAAAAAGTGATTTCTTTTTAAAATTGGTAAAGATACTTTTCTCTGCCTCCATTACCCCCTCACAGTATTTGGACTCAGAAGTGTAAACCAGGGAACACTTGCTAGTTATTATTTCTCTCTGAATTCCAACTTGCCTTTTTGTGTCTTGCACTTATTCAGCCTGTGATCATCAATTCTGCGTTACATGAACCTGTCTTACCTGTCACATTTTACTCTGGTAAATGGAAGGGATGGCTCTCTGTAATTGTTTCCATCTGTGATAGCTGGCACTGGGACTGGACCTTGTACACCCACACTTCTGGCCTAGGACAACTGTCCCCACAATATGGTCGCACTTCGAACGAGAATTTAAGCTGGGTGACAGTTGATACGTCTGTGGATAAATCCAAGTCTTGGCGATTTAATACACCATTTTCAATGAAAGTTTTTATTGTTATTTTTGTAGAGAAACATGGTTGCTTTGCCATGTCACAGTACGTAATTTTAAACGGCACTGTTTAGATTTTGCTTCCTCTCAAACGTGTATTTTAAGATTGTCATTTTAGATAGCATTTCTGAAATAGATTTCCAGATGATTTGAATGGATACCAAAAGGTATTTTATGTCTTAATGTTAGATTGGTTCCTATCTTTCCCTCACTCTCTCTTGCTTGAAAGATGCTTTCAAAATGCAGAGCTCTGGTTCTATATCTGAATGATTGGCACAAAGATTTAATAACATCTTTTGTCTTTATGGCAGTTCCATTTGTAGCAATTTTAGCATCAGTCTCCAGTGAGTCCAAGTAAAAAACTTTATTTAATATGAGCCGGCTAAATATAATTTCCCATTTCTTTGATCTCTCCTATTTTAATTTGCTTCTTATCAGGTACCTGTAGGGCTAATAGATACAGTTGATGGTTTACTGCTTACAGGGAGATCTTGTTTAAGCTGCATGGATTATTGTTGGTGAGATATTGCAGTATTCTCATTACAGATGTGGTAGTATAGGTTGGAGATGTTGCTAACAAACACCCTGCAGCTGTTGTGCAAGAGGGTTTTGCTTCTGAATCTCCTTCCAGAAACTTCAGTAAAATATAGGGAAAGAATTTGATAAACAATATACGAAGTAAGTGCCTGTAGGTTAACACCAGGGTTCCTATCTCAGTCACCTTAATGTGGCCACAGGTAGCTGCTGAATAACCAGAGGCATGCCAAGCCGCCCCGATGATTAGGAAGGCGTGAACACCAGCTGTGCGCCCTGCAGTAGCAGCTGGGATTGCTGGGTCAGGATCAGGCTTCTCAGACTCCCATGTCCTCTGCCCAGTCAAGATGTTGGTGTGCCACTTCGTGGTGCAGACCAATGCCCCAAACCTTATGCTCTGGGGACGTCCGTGTTGTGTAATCTTAGCTGTGAAGCTGCAGAGAGAGGACCCCTTCCTAAATACTGTCACATTTGGGTGTAAGCAAGGCAAGAACTAAAGAAACAAAAAGGGTCAAGTGTGGCTATTGGATATCCCAGATGGCTCCACTTGCCTGCATGACTCCTCAGCCAGCGACACCTTTTGCAAGCAGATTGTTTCCTGAAATGTCTTTCATAGCAGGCAGCTGGAGAAGAGACGACCATCTAAGCTCCCAATATTTCTTTTCCTGCATCACTTGTTAACTCAGAGCAGCAAGAGGCAAGTACTGCTTCAGAATCCCTGGAGGAAAGCATCTCAGGAACAAATGTGAAATGCAGGAGGGACAAGCCAGGCTCGATTGATGTTTTGTGCTATTCCCTGCGCCCACTGGAGATTTAACCTGCTGTTTGTATTTCCCTTTGCCTGAAGGTGTGTTGAGAACTTGCGAGAGTATCTCGGTCCCTGTGTCCTCCTCATCTGTGGAGACCACCCGAGCATGTATTTGTAGAAGAAAAAAAGCAGTTGTTCTTTCATGTTGTGGGTTTTGGTGCTTCTGTTCAGTAGTCTGGTAAGGACCTTGTGAAGTAGAGATCAGGTGTGCACAGGCACAAGTACATTGTACTAATTAGAGGCAATTTAAAAACCAAACTCTTCTGCACTATTTAAAACACAATAAACAGCTTTGCTCCCTAAGTGTTAATCATCTCCTGCTGTTCAGTCTCTGAAGCTAAAACCTTCTACTCACTTCAAAACACTCTCTCAGTAACCAAGTGTGACATCATAAAAAGGATTTTGAGGACTTCAGTCTGGGAAAAAGCAGATGTGTTTAGGAGAATAAAATCACCAAGGTCTTTGGATCTACAAAGAAACTCCAGGCAAGAGAAGGCGAAATGAAAAAACCCTAGTCAGCCTAAGTGGAAGCGCTCTAAAATTAGGTTTCTCAAGCCTCCCTGGAAGATGGCACAGGCACTGTGTGGGTGCCTGCACACCCAGGAGGAGTGCAGCAGAGGAGGTAGAGGAGGTGCTGCTTTGTGTGTGCTTACAGGAGCCCTAGCTATGTACCACATGCAATAGGGGAAGGACTCAGTGAGGGGATGGTGCTTTTCCTCAAAGTCCCAGTGTGAAGGTAGGCACACCAATGCTCCTTGTCAATTATCTGGAAGCTGTGCCCTACCAGGGAGGCACTGAATTATCTGCTGTACAGATGCAGGTACCCATCTCCCCACAAAGAGGAGTCATGCAGTTAGAGGTGTGGAGTCCTGAGGAGGACCTTGAACCCACAGTGGAGTGAGGCTTGTAGGTGGGCTCCTTGCCAGGCAAAGGGAGCTGGTGCCTTCCAGCTGTGCTCTGTTCCTCCTGCATTCTCAACTACTCTGAAGAACAGATCCTATCACACTGTCACCACTGTGAGATAGAGTGTGCTATTAAGCTGAACCTAGAAATAAAGAAAGTTTTTGAAAAATTGCTACAATTGCTGACCTGTGCATTTATTATAATTGAGTCCATTAGCCTTAATTTGATAATTTCTAAATTAACTGCACATTTACAAATGGTCTAAATTGCTTCATGGAGGGGGTTAGATTTTAACAAAGCTAAATGCATAAAAACTGTATCAGCTACACTACCAGTAGGTTCCTTTGTAATATAAAGCTGCAAATTTATATCGAGTGAATTGTTTAGAAAATGCATTGTTGAAGAATCAAAGTTACTTTAAGTCGTTTTAGCTAGTAAGAAAAATAAACAAACCTCAACTGGATATTTTCACATGCAGGTTCTTTCCTATGTTGAAGCCTTTGTGCATGTAAAGCACCTATTTTAAGCACTATTTTAGTGCTTACAAAAGGCGTTAGTGTGCAAACATTGAGCTTGAAATTACTCCTCTGGACTAGCAGTAGGCTATCTATATCTATAAGTACTCACCCAGAATTTGTAGTCATTCTCCAGTTTCAGAAGGTTATGGATCCTGGAGATAGTTATAAGGTAGTAGATGATAAAAAGATAAAAATTCAATTACTTTTCAAATTATTGTGTTGTTTTGTACATATAAGTACAAAACCCCTCCACCCCTCTTACAAACCTTATTTCCTTTGGAGTATGATGCTGAGGCTTAAATTCAGTCTGACTAGCACAGTGGGAGGTGTCCCTGCCCATGGCAGTGGGGGGTGGAACTAGATGATCTGAAGGTCCTTTCCAACCCTAACTATTCTATGATTCTATGATTACTCCAAACAGCTGTTGCTCATGTCCATGTCCTGACATGAGTGTTTCAGACTGTTTTCCTCATTACTGAGAAATGGCAGGCTGTAGTATTGTAATGTACATACTTTCCCCAAGAAGAGGAAAATGGATGACCCAGGGAACTACAGACCAACCAGTCTCACCTCTGTGCCTGGCAAAATCTTGGAGCAGACTCTCCTGGAAGACATGCTAAGACACATGAAAAACAAGGTGCTTGGTGACAGCCAGCATGGCTTCACTGAGGGGGCTACAGGACTGATGGACAGGGGTAGAGCAATAAAGGTCATCTACCTGGACTTGTGCAAAGCATTCGACACTGTCCCACATGACATCATTGTCTCTAAATTGGAGAGACATCAATTTGATAAGTGGACCAGTCAGTGGATAAATTTAATAGATGGACCACTGACTGGATGGATGCACACAAAGAGTTGTGGTCGGAGGCTCAGTGTCCAGCTGGAGACCAGTAATGAGTGGTGCCCCTCAGGGATTGGTGTTGGGACCAGTCTTGTTCAACATCTTTTTCGGCAACATGGACAGTTGAGTGCATCCTCAGCAAGTTTGCCGATGACACCAAACTGTGTGGTGCAGGTAATACGCTGACTGCAATGAATGCCATCCAGGACCTTGACATGCTTGTGAGGTGGACTGATGCCAATCTTATGAAGTCCAAACAAGCCAAGTGAAAGGTCCGACACCTGGGTTGGAGCAATTCCAGGCACAGAAACAGGTTGGACAGAGAAGAGATTCAGAGCAGCCCTGAGGAGGACTTGGGGTTACTGATTGATAAGAAGCTTAACATGAGCCAGCAGTCTGCGCTGGCAGCCCAGAAAGCCAACCGTATCCTGGGCTGCATCAAAAGGAGCATGACCAGCATGTTGAAGGGAGGTGATCCTACCCCTCTACTCTGCTCTCATGAGACCTCACTTGGAGTATTGTGTGCAGTTCCGGTGTCCTCAACATAAGGACATGGAGCTGTTGAAGCAAGTCCAGAGGAGGAACACGAGGATGATCAGAGGGCTGGAGCAGCTCCTGTATGAACACAGGCTGAGAAAGTTGGGGCTGTTCAGTCTGGAGAAGAGAAGGCTGCGTGGAGCCCTCATAGCAGCCCTCCAGTATCTGTTGGGGGCCTTTAAGGATGCTGGAGAGGGACTCTTCATTAGGGACTGTAGTGATAGGACAAGGGGTAATGGGTTCAACTTCAACAGGGGAAGTTTAGATTGGATAATAGGAGGAAGTTGTTTACTGTGAGGGTGGTGAGGCACTGGAATGGGTTGCCCAGGGAAGCTGTGAATGCTCCATTGCTGGTGGTAGTCAAGGGCAGGTTGGACAGAGCCATGGGCAGGGACACCTAGTGCGGGGTGCCCCTGCCCATGGCAGGAAGGTTGGAACTAGATGCTGTTAAGGTCCTTTCCAACCCTAACTATTCTATGATTCTCTGATTCTAATGCCTTTGTTGTCAGTGACTGCATGGTGAATATTTTAATGTTTTCCCTGAAACTTTGATGTTTGGCCTTCATATGCATTTCCTGAATGCCCTGTGAAGTCTAATCAACTGTATGAAGGATCAGCTACTATGGCCTCAAAATTGCTTCTGTATTGAATTTCTTAGAACAAGATGTTAAGGCTGAAATACTTACTTTTGAACACTTTTATTCAAAGTAAGAAGGGATCTGAATTAGAAGTTGTAGGTTTTTTGTCTTTATCTAGTGGAAGTAAATTGGAGGGAGTGGAAAAACAGGGATTGGAAAGTAATTTATTCAAAAGAAAAGAGATTTTTATATATTTGGGGTTATTAATATGTAGCTATGGCGTTGGTGCTTGGGAAGAAAGTGAACAGATACTTCAGCAGACATTTGTGGTACAATGTGTGACACTATGACACGTTTGTCAGTACTACACCACAACTGGTATCAAACTGGGACAGGTAAAACCAATATACACAATTTTTGTTTGAAGATGGCAAACATTTCTTTGCAGATGCAGACACTTTGATTGAAGCTTAGAAACAGAAGACTCTTAATAAAGTAGGCAGCAACAAGAGGTGTAGCTAGCTTAAATACCTTTTTTCTTTCCATCTCAAAATACCAGTGCTTTTCTCCCTTTTTGTACTAGGGTGATCTCCCTCAACCTTTCATCCTTTACTTCCTCTGCCAGTAATTTGGTGATAGGGGTATTGCTGAAGGCAAACAGCAGAACCAGGGCTATGACATAGTACCAGCTTTCATATTGGTTATTTTGAGGCTGTGTCTCTGTGGCTACATCAAAAGTTTCCCCTGCAACGGGATGATCTTTTCCTGAGGAAAGTTTTTTTGTTTTTGTTTTTTTTTTTAAACTATACATGTATTTGTATAAAAAACTAGGGTTTAATACTAATGTTTTTCAAGGTTGGGAGTGGAGAAAACAAACCCTGGATAGAGATCACCCAGAGTCCCAGTGGGACCTAGGTTATTTTCAGAAAATATGGACCTGTCTAATGTGATTTTTATTGTTACACTTTCAACAATTTATTTTATTGCTTACTCTGTTGGTTATGAATGCTAAATACCTCTGAGAAATGGGAGAAAGAAAAACCCCAACAAAACGCCTCAAAGACCCACTGTATGAGGAACAATTAATATTTCAGATGGTGGTGATTTTAAAGTTGTCACCCACAAATTGCTGTGCTCAGGTGCAGGTGAGCTCTGGTGCCCTTCACATTTATGGCGCTACATTACTAATAACAGGAATCAGAGAGGGAGCTGAGGAAGTCTTTACAGAAGCAGCTCGCTCTGCTGTCACTGTACTAATTTCTACAGTCTAATCTTTCACCTCCATGGCCTCCACTAGATGTTACAGTCCCCTTAAGTGCAGAGTAGCAAATATTTCCCAGTGTGCAGAGATGTATGCCAAACCATTAAATCTTTCATCTCAGTCTTTTTTGTTGGAGTACCTGGCCTGGAGGTTATAGCATTAATTTTTTTCTAAGCCCACCTAAGGCCTCTTCAGTTGCAAGTACTGGAAAGAGTCTTAAGAGTCCATTTAAACTGTGCATGACCCTCTCTTGTCTTGATCACTGTCTGACTTCATTTCATCTGACTTGGGTTTTCTTTTATTTTTTTTGAAGACTGCAACGTTAAAGTCTACAAATAACTTGAAGTTTGGAGAAAGGGGACAGTGGCAGGATGCAAAGGTCTTGCTGAGAGTCTTGTAAAATCCAGAAAATCAGGTTCTTTTTTTTCTTTTTCTCTCAGAGGTAAATAAGCAGTAAGAGATAACTTAGGTGGAGTTCTTGAAGTTTTATCATATTCCTCCATTAAATAAAAAAGCACATGCAGTTACAGGAATCTGGGCTCTCTGGACAAGACCTATGGAGACCTGCCATATGAAGACAGTGTAGAAGTGAATATAGCTGGTAGTCATGACCTAACTGAAAACCACCTTTGTGATTTGCAACAGAATGCAGTACAGATTACAAGGATGTTCAGATTGGAGGTTTTAATGGGATGATTTGTACTGCATCCTTTGATGTTTGATAACAATTAATGTCCTTTTATGTTTAATAATATAGAAACAGCAGCCACAAGCTGTAACTGAAATTTGGTGAGGCCTGAGCCATGGACTAAGCCTATACTCCTTCTCCCTATAGTTCTGCTCTACTGAATCTCATCAGCCTCATGCCTGGTTTGTGCAAAGGCTTGTTGGCTCAGAAGAGCCCATGGGTGTGTAAGTTTGATACCCCATGACAGTGATGTGAGCTGAAAACCATGCAATTAAATGAAGGAATTTTGTACCTGAGCCAGTCCTGCACTACTATTCAGAGAAGAAATGCCTTTCTCTTTAAGGAGGCTTGGAAAAAGCTGACACTACAATTTATGAGGCGGCAAAGTGAGGTGTCTCCTGGAATTCACCTCCTCAGGGCTTTTTTTGGGAAAGGAAATGCCACTTCCTGGATTCCCAAGGACCTGAGCCCATGGATACGACCCCAGTTCATTTCAGACTGGGGAGTCAAGACACCATGTTGCCCCATGTGCTTCTATGCCTGTGACATGCCACAATGGCCCACCACACTAGGCTTGGGCACCTGAGCATACAGCGGCTTCACAGCTGCTGTGTGACACTGGCACTTAATGTCCCAAGCTTGAAAGGCCTGCATAACTGTCACCTGTTCTAGGTATTTTTGCATAAGAGTCTGCCAACCATAAACTTTGGGATTTTAAATATTGGATTTAAATGAATTTAAATAGATTGGTTCTCATACCAAGAAATAGAGAGGTCCACATGGTAAGAATGTTTACTATAAGCTCTTGACTTGTAGAGGGCAGAACTGCAGATGAGCTACCTACAGCTACAAGGGTTTCTTCAGGTTTCTTAGCAAAGAGGAAAATATGATCCAAGATGAGTGTTCCTGAGAAGTTGGGGAAATGGACACTTTTTGTGTCAGTGGTGTTTTCTCTGGCATATGGTGGGGACTTTGGGGGCACTCAAGAAAGGGACTCCAATGGAAATTATGTCAGGATGAACACAGGGATGGTGTGATTTGGTTGCCTCCTTATTTATCTCAGTATAATGAAAGTAGAGAAGGGGATGTGAATTGCTGTCTATAAATATATCAGAGAAGTAAACACCAGGGAAAAAAAGGAGCTAGTTCAGCTAGAGGACAGTGCTGGCACAAGAACAAATTGGTAATAAACTGGCTGTGAATAAATTTCAGATGGAAATTAGAAGCAGCTTTTTAATCAGTGAAAAGGTGAGGTTCTGGAAAAGCCTTTCACTGGGATTTTGGGGGCAAAAACCTAACTAGTGTGCAGATGGATCTTAATCAGTGTATTAAAGGGATCGTGTGATGTGATTGTCTCCAGTATCAAGGGACTGGACTCCTTGACCTATACATCCCTTTAGTGCTATGTTCTTACATACTATGTTTAGTAATTCTCTCTGAATTGCTGAAGTGTAGTGGGTACAGAGAAATGCTGTATTATTCTGATGCAATGCTATTTTTCAAAAAGCATATCAAAGTGTAAATGTGCAGGGATAAGGATGGTGCTGGGCATGTTTTTATTTAACCTACTTCAAAATGAAAACTGGGGACTGGAAAACTGGGATTTAGCCACCCCGAGGACATTGGCCATATCTCTCCCACTTTACAACCATTTCATTTCTGAAACTTGTGTTTCCAAAAATATTGGCTGCTTAGAACTGGAAGTGTTAGAGGATGTATAATATTCAAGGTTACTGTATGATTAAGGACAGCAAGCTGCCATCACATACGCTAGGTGTAAGCACAGCCTTGTCCACAAAAAAGACCAGAAACTACTACTGCTTGCTTCTTCCCATAGTGGTAGACACTTCAAGCAATAGAGAAAGCAATTTTTTACTTAGAAATTGTTTCACCCTTTTTCTTTTGAACATCTAGAACCATCACTCTCAGGTCCATCCCTTCTGATCAATTGATTGACAGTTGCAATGGAAAAAGCAGTTGCTACTAAAAAAAGTCCAAACCCCTCTCTCTAGTCGTGTACTTGGGAATGTGAGTTTTAAAATTAATCCTGTGAGACTAATTGAATGTGACTGGCACCTGCCATTGGTACAGTGAGGAGAGGAAAGACTTCCATTCCCAACTGGGATAAAACAGACACTTTGTAAAAAGCTATTCTTTTTCCTTCATTTATCATTGCTCAGAGTTCACGACAATAGCTAAATAACAGAAGAAAATCCTAGATTCTGAGTCTGCTTTTTGAAATGCTAAAAATCAAATCAACAGTCTGGTTCTTCCCAGGCCAAGAGATCTCAGAAATTAAGTCAAACTATGATGAATGTAACATACTGCAGAAATTCCAGCAATGATTGCTGTGTAAACATTATGAACAGCTAGTCTGAAGGAATAATTTATTTTGCATTGAAAAACATACTCTAGTTGTGGCTGTCAGCAGAATCTAATATTGGTCCAAAACCTCATTTTTATTTTAAAAAAGGTGTAATAAGCAGATCAAAGAATGTGAGAGAAGAAAGAAATCTAAATACAACCACATATAAGCCCAGAAAATATCCTCTGCATGAAGGATGTGCAATGATAAAATGTGATTTTTTTAACGTAGGTTTTATGGAATGATAGAATGGTTAGTTTTGGAAAGGACCTGAAGTTCATCTGGTTCCAGCCCCCCAGAATAGGCAGAAATGTCTTACCGTAGACCATGCCACCAAGGCTCTGTCCAGCCTGGCTTTGAGCACTGCCAGTGATGGAGCATTTACCATTTCTTGGACAGCCTGCTCCAGTGCCTCACCACCCTAGCAGGAAAGAATTTCTTGTATCTAACCTGAACTTCCCCTGGTTTAGTTTAAACTCAATGCCCATTGACATATCACTACAGTCCCTAATGAAGAGTCCCTCCCCAGCATCCATATAGGCCCCTATCAGATACTGGAAGGCTGCTATGAGATCTCCACACAGCCTTCTCTTCTTCAGGCTGAACAGCCCCAACTTTCTCAGCCTATCTTCATACAGGAGCTGCTCCAGCCCTCTGATCATCCTCGTATTCCTCCTCTGGACTTGTTCCAAGAGTTCCATATCCTTTTTATGTTGAGGACGCCAGCACTGCACACAATACTCCAAGTGAGGTCTCATGAGAACAGAGTAGAGGGGCAGGATCACCTCCTTCGACCTGCTGGTCATGCTCCTTTTGATGCAGCCCAGGATACGGTTGTCTTTCTGGGCTGCCAGTGCAGACTGCTGGCTCATGTTCATTCTCTCATCAACCAACACCCCCAAGTCCTTCTCCTCAGGGCTGCTCTGAATCTCTTCTCTGTCCAACCTGTTTCTGTGCCTGGAATTGCTCCAACCCAGGTGTCAGACCTTGCACTTGGCTTGTTTGGATTTCATAAGATTGGCATCAGCCCACCTCACAAGCATGTCAAGGTCCTTCTGGATGGCATTCATTGCATTCAGCGTATTACCTACACCACACAACTTGGTGTCATCAGCAGACATGCTGAGGGCACCCTCAATCCCACTGTCTGTGTCACCAACAAAGATGTTGACCAGGATCAGTCTCAACATTGGACCCTGTGGGGCAACACTTGTTACTGGTCTCTAGCTGGACATTGAGCCATTAGCCATAACTCTGCATGCGGCCATCCAGCCAGTTCTTTATCCACCAAGTGGTCTATCCCGCAAATTTATGTCCCTCCAGTTTAGAGATAAGGATGTCATGCAGGACAGTATCAAACATTTTGCAGAAGTCCAGGTAGATGACATCACTGCTCTGCCTCTATCCATCTGCCTCTATCCATCATTTCTGTAGCCATAAGTTCTTTCAACAGATATTGTACATCTTATTGATTGCTGTGTGTAACAAAGCTGTTTGTATTTGAGCACTGAATTCTGGTTTGCACCCCAGTGAGGTGGAAAGCATGGTGTGGTGCAGGGCTGCTCATGTTGTCAGGTATTAAAATGTGTGGTCTCATTCACACAGGTCAGATCTACTTTGTTCCTCCAGTCCGTAATTGCCTTAAATTTGTACGGAGCTCTGATAGATCAGATTCCCACTACATCTGCCAGTTGCGCTACAACACATACAGTACAATTGCTCAGCACATGCAGAAAGGCTGCTGATTTGCAACTGTATCTACAGTAGATGCTTGCTCAGAGCACTATGAATTTGTTCAGTTACTGGGAAGAAAATGGTAATCTACCGTCAAAGTGCATTGAATCAGGGGGTCTCCTGCAATGAGTGGAGATTAGCCCAAGATTTCCTTATGTTCTAGTCACTTTAATCAATTTATTATTTATTTATGTTAGAGGCTGCTTTCCTTCTAGCCAAGGGGAAGTTTAGGAGGGAAAGCCACTGTTAAATGGTGTTTTTCAGGGCCTGACATTTGGAGTGCCTTTCCATTTGCTGCTCTTATTTTCTGAACTGGATCATAGAACCATAGAATTATAGAATGATAGAATAGTTTGGGTTGGAAGGGACCTTCAAAGGTCATCAAGTCCAGCCCCCCTGCAATGAGCAGGGACTTGTTCAACTAGATCAGGTTGCCCAGAAACACATGCAGCTGACCTTGAATTTCTCCACAGATGATGCAGCTGCCACCTCTCTTGGCAACCTGTGCCAGGATTTTACCATCCTCATTAGGATGGTAAAAGAATTAGCCTGAATCTCCCTTCTTTTAGTTTAAAACCATTAGTTCTTCTCACCATTACCAACACCTTCAAGTTTGTTTGTTTAGCATGATATGCAAATAAGGAATAAAAAACTTTTTTAATCTCATTTTCTACAGGGAAAGAAAGGAAATATACCCTCATGCATGATGAGGTCTCAGAGTAATCTCTCAAACCTTAAGCATTATTTTTTTTTAATATAGGTAAAACTAATTTCATTTGTTACTAGACCAAAATACTACTTTTTAAGTATTTCTGGTGCTGCTTGTAATACTCTTGGGTCTTTTAGTATCTACTATATGCCCTTTGTAGCCTGACTGTCCAGCAATGGTAAATTGAGCTTTTGTAAGTGCCCTGCTGAGGGATGTTGACACAAGAAGTCATTTCTGAAAAATATGATGTTGGATTAACCTTCCATGGTGCAACCTCCTGCTGCAGTGGGTTTTCCCTGTCCCCTGGCAGAGGATTATCTGTATAAAGGAGTGAGTTTTGAAGTGTTACTCTGAAGATGCTATGGGAGAGGCACTGCTTCAGGAGGGGATGGAGAGAGGATACTGCTGGGACCACAGTTTCCACCATGTCAGCTTCTCTCCCCCACCTATGTAAATTCCTAAACCAGGAGTTCATCCTGGAAAACCATGAATAATGACTGAGGCTCTATTTGGTGCTTGATTTTCAGAGTGAGAAGGAACAGAGAGGAGCTGATATTTCACCTGGACACAAACCCCTAGAAATGAATGCTCAAGGATCGTCAGCAGATGAGGCATAGTCCTCTGGGTTGCTGTTACTTTAGTTAAATCCCACTTCCTTGAAGTATATTTATTCTGTTTGCATTTCAGTTGTAAAGAATGTAAATATTACAAACATGCACCACTGAAGCTCATAGCAGCCTTGGTCATGTAACCAGGTGCTGTGTTGTAGGTGCAACGCTGAATTTTAAAAATCACTGTAAGTAACCGAATACTGCAGAAATTTCTATAGGACTTGAAAGGTTTCTGGAGTAAGCTGAGTTCAGTTTTGCAGATGCTCACAGTTTCAGAGATGCCTGGGAGAGAGCACAAATTGCTAACTAAAGCCAGTAAGAATATAAGAAAGCCTGATGCTATGGGCAGAGGTGATGTGGACACCAATGTCTCATATGCAAGTGAGGAGTCAATGTTGAGTAGGAACAGGCTGCAAACTCTGTCCCAGGTTGTCATCTCTTCTCTTATCTGGCATAAGGGACAAGTGGGAGGGAGGGTAGTGAGGTATTCACCTCAGCAGATTGGGAAAAAGGTCTTTTGAATACTTTGAATGGATGCAAGTGAAGCAGAGCAATGTTTTTTAAGACTGAAAAAGAAATGAGCAGTGTGTGCTGTATACTGAGAGCTCACATCAGTCCTAGGCATTCCATGAGGATGAAGTCCTGGTTGGTCAGCTCTGCTGGAAACAGGACAAGAGGCTGAGCTGTGGGCCAGGGAGATGGTCAGTGAGGCTGCAGGGTCTGGAAAAGATCAGAAAAAGAGGTGGTGGTGAGAGGGGACCTCAGGTTCTGCTCTAGCCAAACTGCTTGCAAGCTGACAGCTGGACATCCAGAATTATGTCAGGAAGACAGGTCTGAGCCTCTTGTTGGGACACATTGGGACAGGTCTGTAATGGAGAGGCAGATCTGAGTTGTCAGCATGGAAATGGCAGCTGAATTTGTGCTGGCAGCAGAGAAGGACCCAGCACCAGTCTGTGATCCCACAGGGAAGAGAATGAGGAATTAATTGTTCTGGTGATTAAATGAAGCAGGAAAAAAATCAAAGAGGCTGAGCTTCTTGGAGGTGTGCAGTATTTTCCATTTAGCAAAACTCTGTAAGATTGAAGTATTAATTTTGCATTTTAAGCATTTTTTTTGGAAATGCATGCTCCAGATAACCAACAGCCTCACACTTGCTACAAGGATGCAGCAACCGAAAGGAGTGTCCTGACCTGAAAATCCACCCTGCAACCAGAGAGCTCTTTCCTGTCATCAGCAACACTATTATGGCAGAGCTAGAAGTACTGTGGACAAAACTTCAAAACAGAACTGAAGAACAAATGTGTTCAACATGCTGATTTGTTGGGACCAGCTCTGATCATTTATCTTCAGCTCACTCGTGTGGTGCCCTTAGCAAGCTTGGTGGGCTCATTATGCCTTTGCAATAATGGAGATTTTCTTTCATTAGAGTGGGGCTAGAAAAGTGAGAAAAGAAAAATAGCATGGCTGGTAAAACACCCAACCATCACTCTACTGTGAGTACTGTAGTCAAACATCAAAGCCGATAGATGTATTAACGGGGAAACAAAGATCAAGGAGTACTGGCAGAGCAAATAGCATGGTGGCAGCTGTACACATGCAGGCAGGATGCTCCTCTCAAAGGTAATCTGAAAACTAGAGAAATGCCCCTGCACTGACAGGAGGTATATTTGTCACCCTTCAGTAGCGTGACATGTCTTTTAGCGGTACCTTGTTGTGCTTGCAGCTCTTCAAAATCCCATGCCATGTCTTGCCTTAGGTTATCTCTCCCCATGCCTGTGTTCCCAGATCCCTGTTACATTTGTCAAGTGGAATGATGGCCAGGACCTCATATGCACCTTTGCTGTGCATTGGGTTTTTTTAAACGTTTTTGAGTAACCTGTTATAGCTGTGTATTGTTAAAGCCAATTAATGCAGAAGGCTGGCTGGTGAGAAGGCAGCATGGTGCTTTGCTTTGAGAAATGCATGAATCTGGCAGTGGCCTTGGTGAGCTCATTAGCCGTGCCAATTGGAGGTGTGTGGTGGCAGTGACCTAGTAAGGGATTGTCCTGGGTTCAGCAATAGCAGTCATTTTCCCCCCTTCTTAGTAGCTGGTGCAGTGCTGTGGTTTTGACTTTCAGCCTAGGAACAGCACTGATAACACTGATGTTTTTAACTGCTGCTCAGTAATATTTACTCTCACCAAGGGCTTTCTGAGTTTCATGATTTGCCAGGGAGGAGAGGAAGCCAGGAGGAAGCAGAGACAGGACAGTTGACCCAAACTAACCAAAGAGGTATTCCATACCACAGCACGTCATGCCCACTATATAAACTGGGGCCAGTTACCTGGAAGTGTTAGATCACTGCTCGGTCAGGCTGGGTATCGGTCAGCAGGTGGTGAGTGGTTGTATACGCTTCCTTTGTTATTTCCCTTGTCATTATTATTATTGGTGGTAGCAGTAGTGATTTGTGTTATACCTTAGTTACTGGACTGTTC
>JASSUY010042612.1:0-24318 GCA_032466535.1 Forpus xanthops
GGACACAACACTCCTGAGCTTGTAGTAGTTGATCCTTGAATATCAACCAACAGTCTTGGGCCCCCCTACCCTCTAGGACTATATCCCATGGAATCTTACTGAGCAGGTTCCTGAAGAGGCCAAAGTCTATTCTCTTGAAGTCCAGGGCAGTAAGCTGGCTACATGGTCTTCTCACTGTCCTGAGGATCTCAAATTCGACCGTCTCATGATCTCATGATTTGCATGGTTTTTTTTTGCCTGTGTTTCCCCTCTTCTGTCCGAGTTAAACGTGCCCCTCTTTTGAGAAGTGAGAAGTAGAATTGCCACCTCCTTTGATGGCTAATTTTAGAAGGCTTGAAAGTACTTTATGAGGAGTTAGCTTGCTTCAGCTTCCTCCTCTCTTTTTGTGACATGTAGGTATATACACGCAGGAATAAATATGCATACTTTAGGAATATATCTTTGAAGAATCAGGGCTGTCTGATTCTTCGCAGTTGTTATTTCCCTGCATTTTCAGATGCTTTGTTTTCGTTTTCAAAGTCTGTAAGTGCATGTACTATGTTTTCTTTCAATTTCTTGTCACAATAAATGCAAGATTAAATTGGAAACATAAAAAAGTGTAAAAGCTTGTGCTTAGACTTGCAAAGCCAGTTTAGTGTCTCAGGTGATTGGCTCTTCCTTCATCTCTTTTTTTTTTTTTGTTGCAGCTATTAGTGTCTTTAAATAGTAGAGGTGGCCAGTAAATTAAAAGACAAACCAGAGCTGTATTTTTGATAAATCACAGATTAGGGTGCTTAACAGCATTTTATCTAACTATTTGGTTGAAGAATTTCTAAGTACATCACAGAGGACTGATGATACTGTGGAAAAATTAGATGTCTTGAATTTTTGCTGTTACAAACACTTCTGTGGGTCGTGATGAACAATTCTCAATCTGATGAGATTAGAAGACATCCAAGATTCCTATGTCCTTGCTCAGGAATGCAGGCAGCCTGATCTCACTGGAATGGGGAGTGATAAACCACAGGGAGGAGTCTACCCCTTGCAAGGACAGCAAGCTGGTTGTATCCAGATGCTTTTCCTAGCTTTTTTCTTCATGCATGACCTTTATTTTTTATTTCAGCTTCAGTTCAGACTATGTCTCTTAAAGAACACTCTAAACATTCCCTTATCAGAGCTATCCTCTTGCTGCAGTGTCTTACACGATCCTGTCCAAGGTGATCTTGTGTTGCTAATATCTGTACTGAGCTAGTTTACCAGTGAATTCTGGATTAATCTGCCCAAATTTATGGACTTGCAATTTACTCTTGGTACGTAGTAACTCCTAGATTGTTTTAAAGACCTTTGTAATTATTTTAGTTAGGATAAAAAGTGCAATAAATACTGCAAATATTTAATAAGTATGTCTATAATTAATAACACTGTATGCAGTGTTATCAATTCCTTGAATAGTTTAGTTTTAACAAAAATGAAACCCGTTGTTTTGAGTCACAAAAATCTGATATCATTTAATAACAACTTTATGAACTTGTACATAAAGTATTGCACTAACAAGAAAATACTCCTCTTAGAAATGGTCTGTACTTTTTCTTACATGGAAAGCGACTTTCCTGTTCAGTAAGGAGACTGCTAGCATGCAATGTCACTGGGACATGTTCTGTAACATTTTAGAAAGGACATAGCATGCAGTGCTCCACCTCTTCATGTCCCTGACAGTGTAAGACTAGCATATATTTCCTTTCCACTAAACCCAAACAGAAGTGAGCTGTATATACGTTCAAGGCCATGGGACAATGTCTTCCTGTCCACAGGGAACATTGTAATCCGAGGGCTATTAAGACTTGGCATTTGGAAGGTTTGCACTTCTTTTACTAATAAGTTTGACCTTTCTCTTTCAATGTTCTTGACTGCCCTTGGACAGTTACCACTTTGCTGTGAAAGTGAAATACCTTATTTATTTTTTTTCAAGTCACATGATCAGTCTTCTGCATCTTTGACATGCTACACCTGGCTTGACAGAGAAGACTCAATAAGAGCTTTTTAAGTTGTTGTCTTTTAAACAGTGTTAAGAATCGTATAATAAGATGTAAATTTAGCTGTGGTACACAGTTTCCATTAGTTCTTAGTACATAGTCCTCTATATGTGAAGCTAATGAGATATTTTGAAAGCATGCAGATAATACAATAAGCAATGAAAGAAATGTTTTCTTTAAATCTTTTGGATTGCTTTTAATTTCTTTTTTACTTGTCCTTTTAGAATTGCCAGTGTGTAAAGGGTGCCAAAGCATTTTAATACATTCCTAGTGTTGCTCAGCAGGGTCCTTTTTAATCCACAGCAGGCAGTTCGCTAGTTTTTTTCTACAGACAAAATTCCACATATTATGGAGAACATGCTACAATTCTGTCATTGTACAATAATGACCTAAAGAAACAGAGGCAGGACCATTTCTCAATTCCGTTGTGCTATAGGAAGCCAGTCAGTGATTTTCAAGATGCAGAAGTTTGTCCTCACGTACTTGTGCTCCACTGTTAGAGTGGTTGTGACAGCAGAGCCCATAACAGCCATCTGAGAAGTATTTGCCTAAATGCCAATATGTAATAACTCCTCTTTCTCTGCAGAACCTATTTTGATAATATAGTTGCAATAGATTCTCTACTTGAACATATAATGGTAAGTTGTCTTTTTCACTTCTAAGTTTATTCATCTTAGTTATTAACATCCTTCATTCTCCTTCCCTTGAAGTAAGACATTGCATGATTGAAATATATGAGCTGTTTATCATGGAAATGTAACATGAACAGTATTAACATCTCTGTATGGAAGAATGTGGCAGAGATCATCTTGATATTTCATTCGTTTCACAACTTTCATAACTAAAGGAACATGACTGTCTTTGAACGAAATAGTTACTATTGTATTTTAGAGAACGTTTGAAAATTGTAACAAAAAGGCTTCTGTTTTTATTTCAGCTTGTACTGATTCCTTTTTCCTAAATTCAATTTACTACATGCTACAAACACTCCTGAAGAAGTTACTGTCTGTAAGAAGGACTAGAGGTCAGACATTACTTCTAGAGTGTTTGTACAAGTTGCTGAATGAGATATGCAAGATGTGGCATACTTTTAACTTTGGAAAGGTGGCTGCACCCATAACTAGAGTGACAGAGTCACTCTATTTTATAAGAAAATCTCCACTAAAACCAAATCTGATGAAATAACTTATTATGAATTAAAGTATGGTTCAGAAATAGATTATGTTTCTGATACAGTTAAAGAGTTATTTCCTGGCTAATGCTTACAAATACATATGGACTGGTTGTTTATAGCATGTTTTGAGTATTTGATACAGGAGATATGCTTTTTAGCTTTAGGAACATTCACTGCATAGTTATTGTTTTTCATTAATGTAAATCTTCATCAGCTCTGTGATACCATTGTTCCAGTTTGTGTGTTCAAAAATTACTCTCCAACAGTACTGCAATACTTGCTCCAGTCTTCAAAGTGATATTCTTAGCCAGACTATTAAAAACCAAAAAACTTAGAATGCAAACAATATTGAAGTGGTTTTATTTAGAAACCTGAATTAGTAATGGAAAATATTCTGCAGTGTTTGTCTTATTCTAGTTAGTACACAGTCAAGAATTCTGCACTCAGGACACATTTCTGAACATTGACTTTTCCAATTTACATGAACTGTTTAAAAATAGCTTAACATTTAAAAGAACTGGTATAATATAACATATGGCATTGAGAACAAATATTGATATTCTTCCCTCTTCTTTCACTATGAATAGGGGTCTGGTGGAAAACACAGTTGGCAGTAAAATATGCTTACTCTTCATCTTCTTTTCCATGATTCTGTATTTTAACCTGTGTAGATGTTTTGTACTCAGCTTCCTTTGTAAGCTGTAGCAGTTGGCTCTTTTTGGGGCCAATAAATTAAATTATATATTTGCACATTATTGCCATTTTATGTGAGTGTGATTTTATCATTATGTAGCTTATTCTATGTCTCACAGTGAGAAAAGAGTAGAATCCAGTTTTATCTCACTACTTCACCCTTTAGCGATTACACTTCAAATTTTATTTGCTCCTGTAATAATATGTACAGGGATTTTAGCATTCTTTTTAATTTCCATTAAAATCTCTCAGCACAGATCTACTTCATATCATGCTCTACCTTGCTGTTACTATACTTTCTGAACAGATAAGATACATAGGAGACATATGAATTAGATAGAGCAGGTTCTTGAACCTGACTGGTATCTTAAATTAACACAATGATCCTTGTTCAGCTTTGGTTCACTCTTTCCTCCTGTTTTCAGTCCATCATATGTCTGAGAAATATTTCAGTGATTAGCTGCTGTATTCCTGAGATGAGATTCTGTTCTGATAATCAGTGGTGGCTGCGAGTTGGTTTTGCTAAGATGAAACTAGTTTCAAAGTATGATAGATACCATGCGAGTCTGTTGCTGCATTGTGGCACTTCCTTGACTATGGGTGGTACCTTAATGGTCTTTGGTTAGTTCATGTAGTTCAAGTTTCAGCTTTTGTGGAAGAATTGTCCCTGGCATTAAGAGGGCACAGCCATTTCCTGTTCTGCTGCATAGAATAGGCCAATCCGTAAAAGCACTTCTAGTCTTTCCTGTTGTTCATTGTTACATATTACAGGCAAATTTAGCTTTTTTAGAAACAAACATGAACCACTACCTTATGTCTGTCTTTTCTGGGTATTTAATACCAAAAAGCCAAAAATATTCTTAGATCTTCCATATCCTATCTATTTAAATCTAATAAAGATAAATAATGTCTAAACATCGAGGGAGGAATGCTTTTACTTTTTTTCCTTTCAGCAAACATTCAAGACTCTAAAGATATTCCCTCAGCTCTTAGGGAAGAACACTGATTTACAAAAAAATACTCAATAGAAGAGACATTTTCATTTGGGACTGTGTCCTAAAAGATCGTTCTGATGGTGGATGCTCCTTCAGGTTTTCTTACTGGATAATTTCTCATAACTTGTAACTACCAAAGAATTACATTTTTATTAGGTAAATGACTGAAGATAATCTTACTCATGACCATTAACTCTAGTTTTCTTTTTTGTCTATAGATATATGCAAAAAACCTGGTGAATGCAGACAGGTGTGCACTCTTCCAGGTTGATCACAAAAATAAGGAGCTGTATTCAGACCTTTTTGATATTGGAGAAGAAAATGATGGGAAACCTGTCTTCAAGAAGACCAAAGAAATAAGGTAAGAGTAGCTAGCAGAAGAATGCAGTTTCATTGTAACTACAGATGTGCAGGCATTTTATTACCCAGTCTCTGTGCCTATCTGCAGGTACCCTGACAATACTTGTCATACTGTGATATCATTCCCACCAGGACCCGCCTCCAGAAGGTAGTACTTCTGGGAATGACATTGCAGTGCCATCGAAACAACGTCTCTGAAGCTATAACGTCACTCCTGGAAATGCCGTCTTCCGGAGGCGGTCCTTTTGGAAATCATGTTGGGAAAAAAACAGAGGTGTTCTGAGGTAGGTAAAGGTGCAGGTAAAGGTGCACCTAATCCATAGACTGCCAGTATGGGACTTTTTTTCCCAAGAGGAATTGAAATTTGTGCAATTCAAGCACATCCAAAGCAAAGAAATCAGAATTTATACTTCTTATGGATGGATTAGGCACTTGTAGACTTTAGTGTGCGTAGGTCGTAAGTTTTGAAGATTTCAAGTCCAGTAGTTTAGTTTTACTTCTCATGAATTTATTTTCAAACATTCAGTTAATTGTGAATCTGATGTATGCTTGAAATGGTGGATTTGAAAATGAATATGGGCTTGAAATGAGCACACAGAATTCTCTGTCTAAAGCCGATGTGTGTTTCGGTGTCAGGTTGCAAGTGCATCTTTTCACACAAATGCACTTTTTGAATGAAAGAGGCAAAACAAAGTAAATACAGTATTTTTAACTGTTCAAAAATTATGAATCCTTAATAGATACAGGTTGAGATGTGCACCTTCTTAAAATGAAAGAAATTTTTGTCTAACTATCCTGCACTAAAATTTTGTTAAAATACTCAGCACAGATTTCCTGAGATTTTTTGTTATTTTCTTATACATTTAAAGTTCTAGGCCAATATGAGATGTGATTCATGTCTTCACTTAGACTCCTTTAGACAAACTTACTCCCACTTACTACGTTGTGTGAGTGAGAATGGAAAGGAGTCAAAATTGATGCAATTTACATACTGACAAGTAAGGAGGTGGTGTGAATTAAAGGTGACCTGCTTTAGCATGCGTTTCATACTCCTCCTTGATAATTGTTTTATTTTGCTTATATCTCTGTTTCTATGTGAACATTATTGAAATGTTAACTCTGAGTGCAAAGGTGTGAGCCATTTCACTGGTGCTGTATACTGAAAAGAAGTACAACTTCTGTATCTGTAAGAAAGTAATTCTGAGGCAGTCAGTCATCAGCCTTACACTGGTGCCATGGAGAAGCCAGCGGAAGAAACAAACTTAAAATCAGATGTTCAGAGTGAAATCCTCTCTGCTTTGTCAGTAGCTTCAGTGGGGGTAGGATACTGCCCGGGTACATTTAGGTTTAAAAGTGTTACATGTGTGATGCTTTGTACTTATTTTTCTCCCAAAATCCTTTTGTGCTTGTATGTCAGAACTGTTTAATGTCAAAGAATTGAAGATTATTTCCTCACAAGACAGACTTGCAGACTTTTCTGAGTTAACACCAGAATATGTTTGTTGTGTCTAACTTTCTTGGGGCAATTAAGGGATGCAGTTAGTATGTAGCATGGCATTGTTTGCATATCATGAGATGAAACAATCTAGTTATTCTGAAGTGTGCATGGGAAACACATGTAATATTTAGCTTTGAAGCTGCTGATGTTTTTGCAAAGTTTATTTTACCAAATCAACCCGCCTACCCCCTAAGAAAACAAGCTCATATTGCCTGTGATATGCCTAAAGAAACAACAAATATGTAAAAACAATGATAAAATTAGTAGCTTGTAAATGTAAACATAAATCTCAGGTTCTGTAGAAATGTCTTGTAGAATGTTTGCTAGGCATAACAGGGTGGTTGAAGACCTGGAATTTTTGTCACTAAAATGGTCATTTGGCATCTTTTGTATTAAACTATGTAGCTATATCAAATGTTTTCGGAAAGCATCTGTTAGTATGTGCCTTTTTATTTTATTATTTACTATTAGCTGTTGTCTTGTAAGGTTTTTCTCTTAAAAGCATCAAAATGACGCTGGTTGGGAACAAATACCCATTACCGTGCCCATGACAGATGTTTTTTGGGGTAGCTCATATTGTGGCTAATGCACATTTTCATTTTCTGCAGATTTTCTATAGAAAAAGGAATAGCTGGTCAAGTGGCAAGAACTGGAGAAGTCCTTAACATCCCTGATGCCTATGCAGATCCACGCTTTAACAGGTAGGACATTATTCATGGATAAGGGAAGACAGCTCACCCTACCATTTACTTAAATTTGCTGCTTGAAATTTCTTATTAGGATGCATTCATGGAGCTGTGATCTTCTGAAAAGAGATAACCTGTAAATATATATTTAAATGCTTTAGCCATCAGAGATATCTTAAAGATATAACTGAAGAGAATTATTTTTATCAAATCTAAATCTAATGGAATAAAATTTAGTTATTTTTCCTGTTACAGATTTTTGCCCAGTTAGGTAGACTGTTGCTGGTTTCCTTTATTAGCCTCCCTGCAATTTGATTAGTTTCAGGGGAAAGAGAAAAAAAGTTTACTAACAAATAGCATGCCTAAGTATGTGAATATATTCTTTAATTTTATGAATAAGCTGACTATACACTTGAGGAAGCATTAATTCTCTATCTTGCAAATGGAAATTAATGGATTAAAAAGTTCTTTTTAAATATGACACATTAGATGGAAATATTTAAGAACTTTGGAAGTGAACTTGTTGCAGGTACTAATTGCATCTTCTTTAAAAACTGTTTAGGTATGCTGTGCATCAACACTGTGAGAATCAAGGAACAGATATTAATTAATAATATGAACTCTTTTATATTTTTCTTTCCCTTTCTGTCTCCCCAGAGAAGTAGACCTCTACACAGGCTACACAACCAGAAATATTCTGTGCATGCCTATTGTAAGCCGAGGAAGTGTAATAGGTGTTGTGCAGATGGTGAACAAAATAAGTGGAAGTGCCTTCTCTAAAACTGATGAGAACAACTTTAAAATGTTTGCAGTCTTTTGTGCTTTAGCCTTACACTGTGCTAATGTAAGTTTTTTTTACTGTTTTTTAAGCTGTTGGTTATAATGAGAAGACTTAGAACTGTATTCAAGGATGATACTCCAGATTATTAAAATGATTTAAAAGTCTGTTTTGTTGAATTAATGAGGAAATAAAAATCATTGAATTTTTTGATGAATGATTGTTGTTTTAAAGGATGATAGAGATTTGTTTGATGCTTTCTGGAATAATTGTGCTGTGGATACATCAATTTCCTGTAACTAAACTGAAAGCAAGCTATGAAATGTGAATTATACCCGTCTGTCATCTCTTTTCCATTAGAAAGTATGATTCTTATTTCCTTTTATAAATTCAGATAATATGTTTCGCAAATTTAACTGGGAGATAGAGATGTCATGTATTCTCTCAATTCCATGTGCGTACTATTCAAAGATGTCAATTTAATGTGCTGTACTACATATTCATAATTATCCATGCTTCTAGATAACTGTAGATAGCTACTTTAGTTTTCAAACCCTTTATTGTCACAAATATTACTATTCCTGTAGGAAGCATAAGTAATTTAATGATCATTAGTATATAAGTATAAAAATGCAATTAATGAAGTGAAAATGCTATGCAGAAAAAATGTGTCATATTCATGGGCAGTAAGATGCAATGCAATACCAGTTAAGTCTGGTGAATTACATGAAACCATTTAGCAACATTGTGCTGTCATTATACTGGGGCAGCAAATTTTACCAACAGTTATTTAAACTTGTTCCAGATAACTCAAGGTGAGTAGAAAGGCCCACATTTAAATGACTCCTGGGACTATACAATCACTCACCTGTGTGTGAGTTCACTCTTTCTAGATGGTGAATATCACCATTCAGGGCATAGTGCTCCAGAGGATTGTATTTACTAGTAAAATTGTTGTGTCCTCACTTGTTTGCAAACTATGCCATGCCTTCAGTAGCTATCTGAACCTCTTGATCATAAGTGTACTTATTTTTTTTGCAGTTATTGCACAGTTATGTAAGTATGATAAACATGAACTTTTTACTGTGCATAGGTAGCAGTTATACCAATAAATAGCTGAATTCATGCAGTCTCATGTTACCAGGTACCTGTTACCAGTTTTCTTTCTGTAAGCATATTGCAGTTTGAGCTCCCTTTCCAAATCCTGCACTTTGATTGTTTTTCTTTGGGGAGCTCAGAGGCAGTAAAAAATCAACTGAGCCCTAGACATTTACCTGAGTGAGTAGGTGAAGAATTTTTAATAGAAGGCCCAGTTTTCCAGTAGCACTCAATTTCATATAATCTGTCACTTTTCTAAAGTGTAAAATTGAACAGCCAGGAGCACTAACATTTCTGCAGATGTGTGTCTCAAGAATAAGTACTTTAATACAGGAAAGATATGTTTTTCCTGTATTAAAATTTGACATTAATGAGCAACTTCCCTTTTCAGATGTATCACAGAATTCGCCATTCAGAGTGTATTTACCGTGTAACGATGGAGAAGCTATCCTACCACAGTGTTTGTACAGCAGAAGAGTGGCAAAACCTCATGCAGTGTACACTGCCTCCACATATTTGTAAAGAAATTGAACTGTAAGTATCTTCCTAATATAGCGACAGCTGAGTCTTTTATCAGTCTGTAAAAAAGATGATTTTTTTTCTTCTTTCTCTTTAGTGTGTATAAAAAAACCCTTATTGGAGGGATTTTATAGGAAGAACTTATTATTGAACTATTAAAAACTATTAGAAGTTTATCTGTAGCTTTCTTAATGACCCATGAAGAAAATTTATCTGTCAAAGATGTAGAATAATATGTACTCAGAATGCTAGACCTTTCTTAGGCGAAGGTAGTTACAGTAGTTGCTCTAAGCATTAGATTATATTGAAGGATTGTAGAGATGAGCTTTCTTTCTGATAGTCCTAAACAGCACAGAACCAGAGAGGAGGCTGAGCTGGAACATCAGTAGTTAAGAAGAAATGCATGATATCATCCTCTTGCATATATTTTAGAATAAAAAATTCAGCTACTTCCTGGGATTTTCTGGGTTGTGTGTTTTGGTTTTCAGTTTGTTTTGGGGGTGGGTGAGTTTGGGTTGTTTTTTTTTTTTTGGTGTATGTATCTGGTTTGCATCTGCTTGTGTTTCTTGGAGGATCGGAAAATGGATGCAAATCTTCAAACTTCTAAAAATAATTCAGGTGCTATTGTTTAGATTGTGGCCTCACTTTGGAGAAATACTTCCCATCAAGCCTCTGAGTCTTTCTCTGAAATAATTCAGTTATTTCCAGCTCTTAAGGATCTGCTGTGTGCTGAAGATGTACCTCTATTTGTATTTTGTCAGTACTCACTCAACCCTAATGCAGGAAGTCATAGTATTTGGTCACTGTTTCTGGCCTAAGACAGTATGTAATGACCAGGTACCTAAAACCAGAACTCTCTGATATTGAGTCACAAAATCTAAGCTGCCTATGTAAACCAAATCTCCAGAGCTAGATCACTCCTGTGAGGCACTGAGCACTGTAGCTGTGAGTAAGCAAAGGATGAAAACGTATGCTAATAGGGACCGATTGCAGTTAAAGTTCATTATATGCTGAAGTGATTTGCTGGAGCACCAGACTATTAGCAGCTTGCACGATTGTACCCTAATAGAAGCGTATTCTATGCAATACAATTTCTTATGCTTTGTTGGATGCTATTATGTAACCCACCTCCTCAGCCAAAAAATGACTTTTACTTGCAAAGATGACAGGTTTCATTCAAAATTATATTAACATCCTTTAGTTCAAGCAATGTGAATATATTTAACCATTTTCCAAGCAATTCAGCTACCTTCACCTCTTCTTGCACCTGCTGTACAGTTCACTATGCCATGTACGTGCAAGCGTTTAGCTGGGATCAATGGAAAGTAAATAGAGGACTTTCAGCACACAGGTGCAGGAAAAGTGGTTAATTAATAATCGGAGGGCAAACAGTTCTGAGTTGATCTCTGATATCAGGCCTAAATATTAATGCCAGGAGAGGGAAGAAGTCCTCAGCTAATGAAACATGTCAAATACAGTATTAAATGTTTGATTTTTGAAGTTTGGGCTCAATTTCTATTACCTACTGAAAGTTGATTTTTTACCTCTACCAAAATTAGAGCAAGACTTGCCAAATTTGTGATAGAAATTATTTTAAAACAAGCCCTACTAAATATATTATTGGAGACTCGATCTTTACAATTCCTGGAGGGAAAGTCTGGAATCTTTTAAGAATGCCTGTAAAAATGTCATAATTGCAAAATAAAGATCTTAAGCAGTGGATTCTTAAATAAACATCTGTTTCTGTTCAATAAAGCCAAAGGCTAGCTATAGGCTAACAGTTGGACCTGGTAATCTTAAGGGTCTTTTCCAATCTAAATGATTCAATGATTCTATGAGGATAGTTCCATTGACTTTAGTGGAAATATATTAACATACTGGAAAATAACTTATTTCTGGAAAATACATTCTGTAAAGTCAGTTTTCTATATATGTTCAGAAGCAAGTGAATGCTGTTAGGTATACCTTACCTGATCATTTTCACTTGCTTTTAGTGAGAATGAAAAAGTGTTTGTCCTTTTATTTCTTCCTAGATACCACTTTGATATCAGTCCATATGAGGACGTTTGGCCTGCCATTTTTGTCTACATGGTTCACCAGTCCTGTGGGACAGCCTGGTATGAAGTGCATGTTTTATTGCTTTAATTCTGATATTTATGTGTTTGCTAGGAAATTTTGAGATCATTATTTTCTAATTCAAGGTCTTATTTTCTTTGGAGTTTATTTACAATGATTGGTCTGTATAGGGCAGTAATAATCAGGCTGCATTTCTTATCCCAGCTTCTGGGTCTTCAATTAATGAAATCTGGGAACAGCCAGGTAGAAGAACTCATGGTATCATCCAAAGATTGGTCCTTCCAATGTAGAGAGGTATTGGTTGGTTCTGAGATGAGGTTGTTGCTCAGACAGAAGATGGTGAAGATACTAAAGTCTCTCTTGCCAAAAAGGAGGGGTCCATGAATACTGATTCTTCAAATTCATGGTTGCTGAAATTAATATATTAATGGTTAAAATAGTCCATGGTTAGACGTTCTCTTACGAGATGAATCACTTATTGGCATCATTAGGCACTAATTATGGAAAGGAATGATTTTTCAAAGAAAATGTTTCACTTGTATTTTCAGTGTCCATTATCATTACTAAGATCAGTAATCTTTTGGCTAAGTATGTCCCATTGCTGAAAGAAAGAGGCTGCCCTGAATCATGGAAAAAATCTACAGATAGGCCATTGAAAGGAGAAATACCTCCCTGCAAAAAGGAGCAGCATTTAGGAAACATGTGCTGGTGACTATGGATCTTAGTAACTGGATGAATGCCCATGCTTTCAAAGCATACAGTCAAACCCGAGGATCTTTCTAATGTCTTCTTCAATACTGCAAAATATTTTTAAATACACTTCTCTACCGTTCCATGTAGCTAGCTTGTTTCTGTTATTAACTGAATGGCTGTGGATGCAGGATAACCATTCAGATTTCCAGCTAAATTCTGTTCTTTTCACTGTCTCCCAGTCTCTTTCTTTCAAGGTTTAACTTTGGTGGGAGTATTTCCTTGACATTTTTCAAGTGAACTTCAGTTTTCAGATGTAAAGTTAAAGAAATAAAAGTAAGGAAAATATTTGAAAAGGAGACTGATGGGACTGGACTTATATTTAATTTCTGAAAGAAGAAAACTTCTCAATCTTCTGAAACAAGTACAACTATTTTAAGACTAAAACTTGCTTTTTAACGTGTTGAGGAGCAAGGCTGTGCTTTTAAGCATCTATGCGATGTATAACTGTACTGTCCATGGAGGCTTTTTGGGAAAAATCTAAGATAATCACTGCATATTCTTTGCTTTCTTGAAGAAAGAATCCTATACTGCTTTAATCAAGCATAGAAAATACAGCAGTGGAGGAAGTAATAGAATTTTACGTTGATGTATCATTGATACCTATAGTAACCGTAGAGCAGTTACTGGATAGAGATGGAAGTGACTGTTGTGATATTCTGAATTATGGTGTACTATTTTAAACATTAGCTGTAACAGTTGTTCTGGAATGATCTGCTTTAACTCTCTAGAATTGAAAAAGAAAGACAGCTTTTTTGAAAGGCTGTGCCTCAATCTTCACTAATGTCAAACTAAGGGTAAGAAGAATGATTACCTTCCTCAGCACATAGCCATAGAAGTATGTTTTTTTCTGTCTAACTGGCTCCATATAGTAGATGTGTTTACATTTTTAGGTATAGGTCACTGACATTCAGTTTTGTTTTCTCAGTCCACATGTACTACAAAACTAGAACATTAATATCACTTCCCTGAGTTATCCAAGAAATTATCAAAACATAGAACTTAAAAAAAAGTATTAAAAAGTCAAACCACAGTAATGGGATAAAAATGAGAATAAAGAAAAGCTAATGTGTTTATGAGTGAATAAGTCAGTAACTTAAGACTCGCATCTTCAGTTCAGTTCTGATCTCAAGTGCAGTAACTCCTTTTCAGCCTGTGCTCCTCAGATTGGGTACTAGGGAATTTTACCTGATATTTAATCTGTGCCTGAATTTCCCATCTGTAAATAAAAAGTATTCAGCTTTCATTTCAAAGGAACATAAGTAGATAAAGTCTATTAGAGATTTTTCAGAGCTCTGGTACTACAGACTATGAACTGTCTCAGAGGTGTTTTCTGATGAGCACATAAACGAAGCATAACAATTACTTTATTACTGCTTTTTATTATTCCTTAGTGAAAAGGTCTCAATCATGGATTAATTTTGCTTTTCTATATTAATAGCAAAAATATATATGAAAAATCTTTAAGAAATAGTGTCATAAATGCTATAGATTTGGGGCAATTTTATGGTTGACAGGCAATTACTTACTGAAATTCTGTTTGGTGAAAAATGAAGAAACAGTGAATTGTGAATTTCTGTTCATTTGGCCAGGCCGAAAAAGAATCTTAGTCCTGGGAAAAGTAAAATTTTCTTTTTCATTATGTCAGTATGCAGCATCTCAACATCTTTCATTCAAAACAAGTTGTGTGCTTGGCACTGGACTGAAATTTCAATTTAAACAGGATTATTTCTTCTGTGTCACTTGCTCAAAAACTCAAATTTTCTGTTTTGATCACAAATGCTGTTTTAAAATTGTCCATTAGATAGGGTTTCACTATTTGGCAGTTTGAATAGATAACTGCTGAAAGAAACCACACTTCAGCTTTCTGGGGACAGGAGGGTTATACAGTTGTGTTGCCTGAGCTTGGTAGCTTGACCTACGTTCCACAACTTGTTAAACTAAGAGCATTGTCTAGTATGCACACTCCTCTGTCCTTTCCAAAACTTGAATGACTTGCAATCAATGAGTCATCCACAATGAGAGTCAGTCCTTGCAAGAAGAGTAAATTAAAGAGCATCTTTTCTCCTCTCTTGGTTATATTTCCCATTGTTATTACTTGTCTCTGAACGAATTAATTTCTTTCTAGCTTTGAACTTGAAAAACTATGCCGATTTACTATGTCTGTAAAGAAGAATTATCGCCGTGTGCCCTACCACAACTGGAAACACGCAGTTACTGTTGCACATTGCATGTATGCCATACTTCAGAACAACCAGGGGCTTTTCACTGATCTAGAGGTAGGTAAAATGCTTATATCAGTTACTAGACCTCAACAGAGGTATTGATCATAGAAGTACATGGTCTCAGGTGAGAGATGATGACATAACCCTCCATAGACTTAGAGATGGGAAGAGAAGAATGAAACTCTGTTAAGGGGTCTGCTTTAGAGGCAAGTGGATTCAGCATTTGGCAGTAGTCGAAGAGTTCAGATCCAAGCACCAGCAGTAGGTGCAAGGTCAAGAGCACTATTAGACATTGTATAATCCTGAAGAACTGAGACAAGAATGACTTACTGGGAAGTGGAGACTGGGACAAGCTAGACAGAGAACCATCTAGTATAATGATGACTGGAAAAAACAGAAGTTGCAAAGCATGCAACAGGAGAATTAAACTTGTGGGAGAGGACAAAAAAAAAGCTTAAATACCCACTTGATCTAACATGTAGCACAAAGGATTCTGAAACATGTATTTCTTTTGCTGTCAGAGACTGTCTTTCAAATCTGTTGGTTCCAGTCTTGCCCCTTCTTATTGTAGTGAAAAGGGAATACCAGCTTCCTACAGATGGTACTGCACGATTTCAAGTAATATAGGTATGTTATGTACCTAAGGGTTCCACTTCTGCTGAGGATCTGTGTGAACATGTGCTGCTGCATCATCTTTTTTTTTTGTTATGTTCTTTTTAAAAATGCACTTCACAAGATGCAATATTGAAAAGATGTCATCAAAAAGGAAGGATTTAAAATAAAAATCAAGGTCTCAAAACCAGAAATACAGTTTAGGGTTGCTACACCCTTACTTCTGCATGTTGTGTATTTGCGATAAAATCTGAAGTTACGTTGTTTGCTATTTTTCTACAGAATCATGTGCCTCTTAGTACACAGGATGGATGTTGCTCACTTCATAGGTAGTTAATTGAAGTTCTTTTTCTGCTTCGTTTGATAGCCTTATCTATGTCACTAGACCCAACTATAAGACAGAGCTGTTAAGTCTATAAAGACATTTTCATAATACACTATGCTGACAATGACTGCTTCAAAAAAATTAATGAGTGTGTTTTCAAAACACACCTGCTGTGTAAAAACCTTTTGCAGGTGTTCAGATATTTTGTAAGTTTAAAGAGACACTTCAGGGACTCCATTTCTACAGGATATTAGGACTTAATTAAATCCAAAAATCAGTTGCCATCTTACTTTGTTTGCAGTTGCCATTGCTCAGCAGTTCTTTGACTCACATTAGTGACTTCCTAGGAAAAGTTGAACGTAGGAGGCTTGTTTGTATTCTTCAGGGAGTGTTGCAGAGACATGTCTAGCATTGGACTTCGGTGTGGCTGCCTTGACCAGAAGGTCATACTTCTTATGTATTTCCTCTCCCTCAATAACTGCACTTTAATTTTCTTTTTAATAAAGTTGGTAAGAATTAAGTGGTGACCAGAAATTCTGTTTAAAACTTGTATTTCTTCCTGAAGCAGAATCCCTCTGACAGCAAGTGTTTTTATAATTCATAATATATGAAAGATTTGAATTACAGTTGGACCAAGAATTTTAATTCAGCACATCCTCGCTTCGTGCTTCTCACAATTTTAAGGAAGTTTCTCCATGTGCTTCTTGAAGACGTGAAGCCTAAGGAATGCAACTTTTACAGTATTTTGGGAAGAGAGTGACATCTAGGGGCAGGAAATATATCTTACTTGTTCATCTCAAATTTTTTTGTAGCGAAAAGGTCTTTTAGTTGCATGCCTGTGTCATGACCTGGATCACAGAGGTTACAGCAACAGCTATCTTCAGAAATTTGATCACCCTTTAGCTGCTCTGTATTCCACGTCAACAATGGAACAGCACCACTTCTCACAGACTGTGTCCATCCTGCAGGTAGGATTATTGAAATCATATCTTCCGTGCAGTAGAGTCCAGTGATGGAAATAGAAGTCACGTCACTACCCAGCAGATTTTTTGAAGCATGCATATTTTAATGCCTGGATTGTAGTGCTCGTTTAGAAGAGTGGAAGATTTATTACAGCAAGTCAGGTTCCACAATTAGCAACCCAAGCATTCAATAATAGTGCAAAGCATAGTTTTCCCAAAATCTTGATGTTATAAAAATAATCAATAGGTATTTGAAGGTATGTGTTTATGGCCTTCCCTTGGAGCTTTAAGCTTCTGGATCAGTGGGATTTTTTCCTATGATCATAGGTAACAGGAACTTTGAAAATGAAGAATCAGAGTTCTTGCTTACTTAGATATTTGCAGCACTAAGTGCTTCAACGAAATCTTCAACCATCTTGAAACTCTTAATGAAAGCTCAAGTACTGGCAAAAGCTTGCATGAGAAGCTTGAAAACCTGCTGTAATAAATTCCATGAACATTAAATATGTGGCATGAAGGAGAGAATGTAAATTTTGCACGCATGAAAAGTCTAAACTTTTTTCGTGACGTTATCCTCTGGTTTTTTGTTATTAAGCAGTTCAGCTGAGTAAGGCAGTATTGTATGAAAGAGAGTTCCTAATACAAGGTAATGTGTCTGTATGTTTAATGAATCGAAAGCTACAAGAAAGGATGCAGGCATGTCTTGGGAAATCCAAGTGTGCTACTGACACAGATATTTTCTCATCAGTGAAAATTGTTTTCATGCTCCATTAGAAGACTGAGAACTCTCACGTATGAAACCACTGCCACTCCATAACATACTTGTGCTCACTGATTTTAGTTTACCATGCACATACTCACTGCACAGCCTTACCATGCTACTCTGCCACTAATTTGTTGTTAACTTTTCTTTCTTTCTGGTCTTTCAGGGGGAAGATATTTATTTACTTAAATACCTAACCACCTTTTAGGAAAATACATATTCTGTATTTTATTCAGAAGCACATCTTGTGATTATGGTTTTAGGTATCATGTACATTTTTCATCACAGAATGGAAGCTTTATCTCTGTATGCTCCTTCATGTAGGAGGGTGTAATTGAATCCTTCAGTGGTGGTATGGCATTAGATTTTTCGTGTTCATTCATCATGTGAGTTTGTGCACAGTGAGCAAGTTCCTCAGTCATTAACACTTCCCTGTCCCACTATGGCTTCATGAAGCAGACTTGAGTAATTTTTGAAAAAACATTTTGCATTTTTCCTGGAGAAATCTTGTCACCAGTGAAAGTCCCATTTGCCAAGATAGCAGGGAACCCTTTTTTTATCCCCTGCTATCTCTAGACTTGCCCATCAGTGTGAGTGAGGAAAGATATATAGGTGGTCAAGGCTGTAAAGTGGATTCACACACTGACTACCCAGGCAGTCTGTTACGGTGGGTAGTAACCTGCAGTAGTTTTCACTGTTGAAACCTTATAGCTGCTTTTCTCCTCTGCCTGCTGTTCTAGTGTACACCATACTTACAAATACAGAAGATTCTATTCACTAGCTTTAGCTCAGCAGGGAAAGAATAAAATCTTAACAACTGTACTTTGTATGTACTACTCAAAGCTTAAGTGATGTGCTCAGAAATGTCAGCTTCTGTCAGTACTTTACAAAATCAGTTCTAGGAATATGAACAAAAGCTGTCACAGTGCTCTTTTTGGTAGTAGAGGTTCTAAAGAATTAAATCTAGAATAATTCTTCAAATATTAGGAAAAATAGCCTGTTCTTGTGCTAGGCAGCAGGTTGGGAAGGAAAAATTTCCCAGAACTCTGAATAATGAAAACTAGTAGTAATTGCTTGTTCCCAAAGCATTGTTGATGGGTTAAAATGTTCTGGATTTATTTCTTAAACATCATGTTCTATAGCTTTGGAGTCTGTCAAAGGATTCTTGAGACACAGAGGGATTGTATTTTCTATTTCTTATTCACAATAACTCTACTTGTCCAAGTAAAAATGTTGGAAAATGACATTTATGTTCCAGTTGGTGAGAGGAACCAAGCCTATTTGTAGCATGGAGGGTTTATTTTGAACAAATTATGTAAATGCTTCGCAAAGCCAGGGAAACTTTTTTATGAGCTTCAGCCCAAATGCCAATTAAATGTCAAAGCACATCTGCATTTGATATATTTTAATAATATTTTTCTATTTGTGAATGTGCACACCTTAATATGGCTGGCACATTCTTTCTTGTTTTTCTCTGATTTCTCTCAACAGTAGGAATACTTTTGACAGATTGCTTTCCAAATACTAGAGACAGCAAGTAGTGTTGACTTTTCAAAATGTGATACAGCTTCATGAGGATCATAGTACATGGATATTGTCAGTTAAATGAGCAGTACATTTAGGAAGTGGAAAAGAGATAACAGTGGCATGTTGCAAGAGTAGTGGAAACCATTGTCTTTATGAGTCAGTCAGGTCATGGTTGAACAAAGCATCTTTTCCTCCTAAATGTTCATATACATTAAAATAGTGTGACTTTATAGAGAAAATTGTATCAGTAAATACAGCAATTTCAGGCACATTTCATTTGGATCATGATGAAAACAAAATTCTTTTGGTACTGTAACTTGGATATTTCCTCATCCATTGTGTGTTATACAGTATTGAAATTGTACTTCAGAGTGAATCAGACACTCAGTTTATCAGCTTGGCAGTGTAGCAGTACTCTGGATCAGGATTGAATCACAAATTCCCAAACTAATAGGGGTGCTGCGTCTGTAGTGCTTATAAATCAGAGAAGAAAAGGCTAGCATTTTGCTCTGTTAATACCTTTAGGCTTTAGAAGGTCAATACAAAACCAAATTAGTGACTTAGTCATAAGTTCCATAACAGCATTTAAAAAGAAAAGATAAAAAAGGGAATTTCAGGCTGTCAGCATTTGAATTTACAACAAAAATTGTCATTTGGCTGTAAAACCATTGTTACCTATCTCATAAAGTAACGACTGAAATCATCTCAGAATTAGAGCTTGTGCTTTTTATTGTTTTTTTACTTTTTCATAGCTGGAAGGGCACAATGTCTTCTCCAATCTGAGCTCCAGTGAATATGAGCAAGTACTTGAGATCATCAGGAAAGCCATCATCGCCACAGACCTTGCCCTGTATTTTGGAAATAGAAAACAGCTTGAAGAGCTTCATCAAACGGGAGCATTAAACCTTAAGAACCAAGCACACAGGTAAAGCAGCAAACCAGTATTAGATCACTATGGCATAAGAAAGAAGAAACAAAACCAAACAAATATTTCTGTGTACACGGCAATATTCTTACATATCACAACTGTCTGTAAAATTCCCAGTACGTAACTGTATTTTCCATTATTTTATATTTGCATATCACTGCCTTTGGCTGTCATCCACACAGTTCAGTGTCAGATTTTCTGCAGAGGAAGGTTAGTGCACAGGCAGTTAGGTAGTGGGTAAACACACAGTGTAGTAATACTTAGATTTATTTTTATGTCAGTATTTTTGATATTCTGTCGGCATGCTTTTTTGGAAATAATTTTGCTCAGATCGCAACCTTTGTGAGTTAAGATGGCTCTAAGTTTTAAAAATGTTCAAGTGCATGTTCATAAATACATGACTCTTTTGGTCCACATAAGCAAAATATAGTGTAGTCTGGACAAGAGATGTGTCTCATAACAGACTTCATTAAAGTGCTCATGCAGCCTTTCAGAGCTGCTTTCTTCTGAAAAGTGGATCCTGTCATTAATCTAATGCAGAGGAAAATTAGGCAAAACAATGAGTCATGATTTTGATTTCTTTTCAAAAGGAACTTGGGTACTTGAGTCTTCTTTCAGAAGAGTTTTACAGGATTTTGCTAGTAGTTTCGTGTAAACTATCACAAGACTGTAGGAAGGACAGTTTTTAAATGCTTGTTTCCCAATATAGAACTGATGCTTATGAGAATTGAATAAACCTCAAGATCTTTAAAATATTAAGATATAGTAGCTTCGGATAATGAAATGTACAAGAAATTTTAAATTTTAAATGACATCTGATTAGTATATAATTGAATATTCTGTAGGTTTATATATATATATATATTTAATCTTACCTGTCCTCAGCACATTTTCATTGCAAATCCAACATGCTCAAAGACAGGACATCAGTTGGTAAGGTAGCTAAAGAGTCCAAGACTTCTAGTTGGTACCTATACATGCAATGGAATGCTAAATTTCAACATTATGTGGTTGATAGATTCTTTCTTAACTTGGGGGAATAATAGCACTTCAGCATTTATCTGTCAATTATTCTGATAATAATTATAATCCTACTGATAATGTTCACAGTTATTCTGTGGACAGATTCGTCAGTGTATAGGATGGAGTTGTGTATATTATTCTTGTTCTGTCAGGGCTGGAATTCGTTCCAACAAAACAATAGCAGAATACCTTGAGATAGGCTCAGAAGCAGTTTTCCCTCTTTTTTGGACCATGTATTCCTTTCTCTGTAACTAAAAAGGAAATGCAGCAGTAGGAAATGCCATCTTTCTTTTTATAGACTTGTACTATATTTTCAGAAAATTAAGGAGGGGCATGTGAGTGTTTTAATAGACAGGCATTCTTGTGTACTTTTCTGTGAATGTGATTGTGCAGATAATGGTCAATGAACTCACGTTGCAAACAGTGCAGGGATACTGCAGGGAACATAATATGCAGTTTATGTGATACCTTATCAATGAATCATTAGCAAGTGAGGACGAAACTAGTAAGATGGGAGAAAATTTGCAGTATATATCCTTTAATGCCAATTGAACTTAGGAATGGGAAACAAAATCTTTACAGTGTGATCATTAATTCTTTACCAAACTTACCATTGATCTTATTTTATTTTAGAGATAGAGTGATTGGTCTGATGATGACGGCCTGTGATTTATGTTCTGTAACAAAGTTATGGCCAGTTACCAGGCTGACGGCCAATGATATATATGCAGAGTTCTGGGCTGAGGTATGTGTTTCTTTTATTTACGTTCTTTATAAAGGGAAGTATCCAGGAAGACAAAAGCAACCATAAGCATTTTTCAATCAGTATCTTAGTGTGCTTGTTTTAAAGAGTGTTCAGTGGTGCATGCATGTGTTTTGTTGTTTTCTCTGAAACTATTTAAAGAACTCAGTTAAGTTCATAAATTTAGGCAGCATTTTTTCTCTCCATTAAAGATGCATTTAGAAAGTAAGTCCTAACATAAAGTGGCCAAGCAACAGAACACAGAGTAAAATCTTTAAGGTTTTTTGAGTCAACTGTAATTTTGTAAAGGATCTCTTTGTATTCTAGAAATACAAAATATGAAACCAGCTTCCAGGTCAGCTGCCTTGACACACATATGTAAAGGTGTTATGAGGCCAGGAAATGCTAAAGCAAATATGGCAAACTCTAAAATTGTTCTGACCTTTTGAATCTTCTTTGTGAGCCAGCTCAGTGGCTGGGTTTCAACAAGAGCTTATTTTTTAGTATACTGACATTTAGTCCTCAGATAAGATATACTGAGAATGAAACAAAGCATTGAGTTGTGCTAGTGTAATCATGTTTGTAAATAAAGATGCAATCTCTCATGTGTCTTACACTGAGGAGTAAATGTTCGAATTGTTTAAATTTTGAAGTAGATGCGACTACTTTGGGGAAGAGCAATACATTGTGAGAGTGTGGCATAGACTTAAATTGCGCAGTTTTGAAAGATATGCTGTATTTTTAGAATTCTTATTGCACATGTGCATGATGAAATGTTGTTCTTTTCTGTGATGAGCCCTGTGGAAGTCTGCAGAATTCTGTGGGCTTATTTCCATTTTGCACAGGTGTAAAATGGAAAACAGACCCACAGAGTTGATGTAGCATGCATATAGCATGAAGGTTGTTGTCCTACCTGTTGCATGTTCTTTATGAAAGTCAAGGTGTGCATGGCTTGTGTGTGATTTTCTGTGAATGGTTTAGTATTGAGGTTCTTATTATTGAAACAATGGTAGCTGCAGACAGTCTTGGACCAGTCAATTGCAGTACTTCAAGCAAATGAAAAAAAAAAAAAATTACTGGGGGCACATAAAACTAAAATTTGTTTACAGTTCCTAAATAACAATCCACTGTGTTTCTGTGCTTGGAATTGTTTTAGGCATCTTTTTATCAGCTGAGGAACAAGGCCTTTCCTGTTGTTCCTTTCAACAGTAAAGATGTGTGACAGACTAGACTCAATGATTCTAGCCTCTCTAACTAAGGAAAGAAGTCTCTTGTTGGTTAATTGAGCAAGATTATAGCTATAGGTGATTCTGAGGCAAGTACGCAAGAGTGAATTGACTTCCAAAAGCCTCTGTTTTTTCTACAGTCGAGGTAGCTGCAAGACAGTCAAAAGGAAAAACACTTCTCAGACCAGAATCAATTTATTCTATTGTAAACGTCTCTTCAATTAAAGGGGCCAGAATCCTCCCTTGAAAGGGCATGTTGGCATTTGAAACGTGGTCTAATAAAAATCTCATGAGAAAGATGTAATAAGTTGTCTTGTGGAGACGCCTTCAGTAACCGTAGGAGAAACATGGATTTAGGGAACATTCCAAGCTTTCAGATAGCTAAACCTTTGTAAGCTGAATCGCACATTAAAGGACACAGATAAGCAAATATTGTATATGCAGTTATCCTGTACATTTCTCCCTAACTAAGCTTCCTTCACCCCACTGCCGAAACCTCATCATACAACCCCAGTACATTAGGTCAACAGTTTGAAGATCACATTGACTTTGGAATCTCAGACATGAACAGTATTCTAAAGCAACCATTTCTATTACTATAGCTGCCTTGATAACCTCAAGAGTGTTGTTTTGACTATGCCACTGAGGCATAAGTCTTGGTAAACTTCAAATTGTCACAGAAAGTAGCTAGCTACTTGCAGTTTTTTAAGAAGTAATCATGTGCAGATCCAACATAGCATTCAGAAATATGTTGTAGCTGCTCTGCTGGTAATAGGTGAAACATAAAGGAGACACCATTCTTCTGTTCATTACGTGTATCTGGTCTTTGGATATACTTAGTCTTTCCAAGTATTCCTCTTATAGATGAAGAGGGATCATGTACTTAAAGAAAAGAAGGTTGTTTCATAGGCAGCTAAGGGGAAATCCTGCCTGACCAATCTGGTGGCCTTCTATGATGGAGCTATGGAACTGATGGACAGGGGTAGAGCAGTTGATGTCATCTACCTGGGCTTGTGAAAAGCATTTAACACTGTCCCACATGACATCCTTGTCTCTAAGTTGGAAGGACATCAATTTGATAGATGAACCACTTGATGAGTAAAGAACTGGCTGGATGGCCGCACACAAAGAGTTGTGGTCGATGGCTCAGTGTCCAGCTGGAGACCAGTAATGAGTAATGTCCCTCAGGGATCAGTGTTAGGACTGATCTTGTTTTACATCTTTGTTGGTGACATGGATAGTGGGATTGAATGCACCCTCAGCAAGTTCGCTGATGACACCAAGCTGTGTGGTTCGGTTAATATGTTGGAGGGAAGGAATGCCATCCAGAGGGACCTTGACATGCT